>APFE030412817.1:4833-17004 GCA_000404065.3 Pinus taeda
AACTATTGCACCTGTCAACAATAGTGCTACCTTGCAGCTTGTACAGAGTTCCAATCCGAACTCCCCGCATCAATACCAGTGCTCCTCGAACCATCTTGCAGGTATCCTCTCGAACACTGTCTTTACATCTGCATCATCCAACTTTCTTACAGAAATCAGATTTCTGGCCAACGCAGGAATATGCAGAACACCCGGAAGGGTTCTAACCCTTCCACCTTGCAACTTCAACTTTACTTTTTCGCAACCAATGATTCTAGCCTTCCTATCATCTCCTAAGAAGACATCACCACCATCGTATTTCTCATACTCGCAGAACCACTCTCTATGGGGAGTGAAGTGAAAGGATGCACCTGAGTCAATCAACCATGCCTCATGATCTACATGTGTACTTGAAGCAGCCAAGTACACATCCCCACCTTCATCTGAGGTGGTTTTCGCCTCTGCAAAAGGAGCATCATCAGATCCCTTTCCTTTATCAGGAGCATTAGATTTACACTCCCTTCTGAAGTGCCCTTCCTTTCCGCATTTCCAGCACACCACCTTTGTAGGTTTTCCTGGAGATTTAGATCTCCCTCTAGATTTAGATCTTCCACTCGATGACTTATTTTTGTTTCTGTTCTGGGACCGTCCTCGTACAGACAAGGCATCACCATTCTGGCTTTCCATATTTTTCCATCTCATCTCCTCCGTTAGCAAGGCTGAGACGATTTCATCAAACTGCAAAGCAGTTGCATTGCTACCTATTGCAATAACCAGACTATCCCACGAATCTGGTAGAGAACACAACAAACTGATGCACTTATCTTCATCTGAAATTTTAATATCAACAGATGATAGCTGACTTACCACAGTATTAAATGCACTCAGATGCTCTGTCACCGAGTCTCCATATTTCATCCTCATGTTATACAGCTTTTTCTGTAGGAATAGTTTATTCACCAGAGACTTAGATTGGTACAAAGTCCCTAACTTGTCCCATAGAGCCTTCACTGTCACTTCCCCTGATACATTCAGCAATACTGAATCTGAGACACACAGTCGTATTTTGCTCTTTGCCTTCTGATCCAACTTCTTCCATTCTTCATCATTCATTCCCATTGGTTTAGTACCTGGATCTACCACGATCCACTGATCTTTATCCACCAATAGATCCTCCATCTTGAGTTTCCACAACTCAAAACTCTGACCATTGAACTTCTCAATCTCTATCTTTCCGCTTCTTGCCATCTTCTTTCACCACCAGAATAGATCTCGCAGATCTCCCACTGAACAGGGTCTACCACAGGCCCAAGCGAAACCCCTCAGCAACAAAGGCGTCCCCTTGAAGCCAAAATAGCTCTGATACAAAATGTAGGTTTTAACGCCGTACAGAAATTACCTGCATACGAATTCTAAATCACAGAAAAATAAACAATGCAAGAGCATAACACATAAAAACACATATGCACAGAGATTTTCCCCTGCATCCCAAAACCGAGACTACCAACTTGATTTTTCATTATATTCCTTTCAATGTTACAATACATATTTATACATGCCGAAGCATCCAATACCATGGACCGAAAACAATCGCGTCCAAAACCATGAATCGAAAACCATCGCGTCCAATAAACATGTGTGAAAATCATGCACAAAACCATATGTGGGTCCGCCCAACCTAACATAGGGTCCAAAACCAAAATTTTCCGGGGCACTGCCCCGGACCCCATAAAGTGGGGTTACGGGTACCCCTCAAACCCCTTGTTAACTATGTGAAAAGAATATAACACAACTCAACAACAGAGATACTAATGGCCATAACTAAACCATTCCAACTTTCTGACAATGAGCACAGAAATAACAGAGCCCTAACTTCATCATCAAAAGTTACCCCTACAGAACTTAACTAACAGGTAACTGTATTAAATTCATTTAAATGATTAGCAACAGATCCACCTTCTGACATATTCATATTAAATAAATGTTTCATAAGAAATACCTTATTTGAGGCCAAGGGTTTTTCATATAGTTTGGCCAATGTCGTCATTAAACCCTCTGTTATCATTTCCTTTGAAATATTAAATGCTACCGACGCTACTAGGCAGAGCCGTATTGTTCTAAGTGCCTTTCTCTCAAGAATATCCCATTTTGTGTCTGCCATACTCATTGCCTTCTTTGTCTTTCTGCTCAATGGTTGGTAAAGATCTCTATGATACAGATAATCTTCCATCTGCATCTTCCGCAACTGGTAGTTTTGGCCGTTGATTTTTTTGACTCCAAACCTACCATCTTTTTCCATTGCTCCCACTCGAACTAGGAATCCTTCTCTCCTGTGAGTTTATTAGCCAAATAGGCCTCCGGTTCTAATACCAGTTGTTAGAAAATTATATATTACAGAGCAATGCAACACATAAAATATTTCAGAAATATAAACACAAAAAAATGCATAAAACAAGAGAGACACAGATATACATGTTTCACTAAGTTTGAGCTACGTCCATGGAGAAACAGCCAATCCTTATTTTTATATTATCTAGCAAACTGAAGAGATACATCCTACAACAGATCCGCTATAACTCCCTCTTCACTCTCAATCTCCTCTCTCTTCCTCACTCAGGATACAGATATACATAGACGCAATACAATTCCCTCATATATAGCAAGAGGGTGCCTTATAGGGGAAAAAACCCTAAATTAAACATAACTTCTACCGTCAAGTATCAGCCTAATGAATGACCTAGATTGACTATGAAATTACAACATTTTACAAGGAAATTTTACATCTATTCTTAGATTCAAGGGGGTGGGGCTCCGAAAAAGTTGCAGCCGCTCCCTTGGACCCCCCCTGTAGTGAATATTTTACGAGCGGCAATGAATTAGGGTCCAATGTGGTGATACCTTTGAATATAGAAGATAATCAGGCTCCACACCTAACACATAACTTGTACTAGTCTTGGTCCACATGTAACTTGCTTTGCTTCTAGTATTTTCCAACAGAGGTATGGTTATGCCGATCTTGCAATTTCTTATTCTTTTCACTAAAATTTTGGATGCATTTACTAGGGTTACAATTTGTTTGTTTCTCATTTTCAACACTTGTAATGCAAGGAAAGGTTCACGTTCACTCAAGACTTGGATTTGACCAATAATTCAATACGCACTCGACCCATGTACTCAATCTTAGCCCTATGTATTACTACATCAGGTATACCCCATATCTTCTTATCCTACCTCATTACTGCACTTAGTCCTAGTTATTTTCCAGGCACGAGTCTTTAAACACATATTTTCATTCTTATATGACACACGGGTGTTGCTACAATAATGACAGAGTTTCCATGCTGACTGAAGGTGATAATTTACCTTATGATATATGGAATTTGTGAATGAAATTGTTGTTCAATGCCTTTGTATAACTATTTTTTTCTTTTTGTCTATCTTGACATATACAGATATGATGTTTGATACTTTTCGTTGTCTCTTTTACTTAGCATGCAACCACTATAGTATTAAAGTTAATGTTATTGCACCATCCCAAGTCCATAATTTGCAAAGCACTAAGTTGGTTCTTTTCCAGCGTTCCATGATGGAGTTTTTTGATAAACATTGTTCCCATGGGATAGTTCCTAGTTTGTAATTATATATTGATATTCTCCTTTTGTGACTATACATTCTAATTGTGACAAGCCTATGTTGGCATTGAAATATTTAAAATGGTGTAATACCCTGTTATGTTTGTTGTCGTTATTATTAAAGGAATTATTTTATACATATATCAAGTATTGTCTCTGTAATAATTTAAAGTTTTCCCATTATATTATGAGAATGTATTTTCCTTTCATTTGAAGTTTTAGAAAGATACTATGCATGTTCCTTGGTTTTAGTTTGTCGATTTCAGTTCTTCCTGATACACCCATAAGGTTTTCTAGAAAATAAACCTTGGGTTTAATGTGTAGTTAATAGAGGCCATCTTAGCCGGTGAAATGTTTTTACCTCGTATTCATGCAGAGCAAGAAGCACTCGGCACCATATTGTATTTATAGATAAGGATAATCTGGGCAAATCATATTATTCTTGTTTTCTTTTCTAATAGCCTATATTGAACAAACAATTAAATCCTCAGTTTTCCTCTATTCAAGATTACCACTATTCATTACTATGCTTAACTGTTTATAGATTCTTCCAGAATGCACATTGTTTATGTGTTATAGCATCATAGATTTACTAGTGTTAATTTGTGAGTTAGATACTAGGATGTATATGGCATGCATCTCTCTCCTTTTAATTCTAGTTACCTTCTTTCTATGCTTAATATCTACTAGGAAAATTGCAATTGTTTATCTTTTCTTCATCATTACAATCTATACAATTTAAACGTATAACTATTAAAAACTTCAAGAAGGTGTTGAAATTACTCAACACTCATATTGTTCAAATCCAGATAGAAACCCCACTATATTTTTAATAATAGCTAAGAAATATTTCTCTAAGTCTCATGTTTTGGTAACTAAGATTTCCTATTTTGTTATCAATTGCTAGAAAATCGAACTAAGCTTAAGTGCATATACTTTTAAACTCATTATGATCACCATACTAATTCATCCTTAACATGTGGTAAAATTTAATCTTTTCAACAGACGTTGTATTTTCCTAGTTCAACCTTGATTATATAGGTTTGATCTTTCATCTCTAGGTGGTTGCTTAAAGTAGTAAAAAACAACTCCTCTACACTAATCTAGTTTACTTCTACCCTTGTTGGTTAGTTAAGTGATTGCCTTAATGACAATGCATATAATTAAGTTATAATCCTAATAAATCTTGGCTATATATATACATACATATACAAGCCATGTATGTTTTACGAAAATTTGAACAAGTTAACAACTCTAGATTAAAATGAAAACATTCCTCCAAGCCTAGCTATTACAAATAGATACATTTAGTATTTTCTTCGATTACTAAATGATTTACCAGCTCCATGCTCTAACATCATAATCACATCTAATAATAACACCACTATAACTTTCACAGTCGACATAATTTTCCATATAATATTAGATAACAAAATTATAAAACCAACCTAATTGAATCTTTAATAAGGAGATTTGTAGTTGAGAAATAACATACAAAAAACTCTACATAACAAGAAATCAACACTCTATTCGTGTTACCAATTGGAACACCTTGGGATGAATCATTTGCCACCCAACCACAAACCTTCATCAGAGATTATCCCCCGAGCTCAAATACCCTTCCCTCTAGAATCAACAACCTCTTGTTGTTTTGGTCAGGGAATTTTACACCCTACTTCCCTAGAAAACTTTCCTTAATGGCGCCCCTCTTTCTAGGGTCTACCAACCTCACAGGCTAGGCTTTTCCTAATTATGAAAAGTTATATTTTTCGTTAAATCCATCATTTTTCTCTAGCGATTCTTTATTCAACCTTTTCTCAACGTTTTTTCTCGACACTGGGTGACTTAATATATTTTTCATCATAATCATATTAAATCACGTTAATCCACTCCTAAAGGTTTTTAGTTGCATTTAAAGGAAGTTTATCCTTTCCAGGTTTTTGGGTAAGGATCACATTAACTCAAGTTCTTTCCTAAGGACACATCCAATTTAACATTATTACTTAATTTTATTCAATACATCATGATGTTGTATTTTAATTTAAGATTCCTATGACTTTATAGTCATCATACTAAAGATAGTTCATTCTACATAAAAAAAATTATATACATGACCAAAAATTGGTATTACATCTTCCCCCTCTTAAACAATAATACCGTCGTCAATTTTTTATTCTTTTGTTGTCTCATTTTGGAATAAGACCGGATATGTTTCCTTCATTATATCTTTGAGTTCCCAAGTAGCCTCCTCAGGTGTAAATTTCATCCATTTCACTTTAACCTATATCAAATTCCAGTCAACTACATGAGAAGAAGCATAGATATATATTTTTAATAATGACATATGAAATACATTATGAAATTTAATATGACTGGACAAAGCCAGCTAATATGTTACCAGACCAGCTTGGTCCAAAATTTCAAAAGGTCCATAGAATCGTGGTGTCAACTTGGCACAACTCCCATTTCTGAGAGTACTTTTTCAGGATTTTACTAGCAAGTGCACATGATCTCCAACCTTAAATTATTTATGAGACCTTTATCTGTCTACATAAGTCTTTCGTCGATCTTGATCTATTTTCATATTTTGTCTATTCTTTCACACTGTTTATTCCATTTCTTGCAACTCTTTAGGTGCGACTATCAATTTATCCTCTGGTTGACCCCAACTAAGTGGCGTATGATGCTTTCTACAATATAGAGCTTCAAATGGAATCATTTTAATGGAAGCTTGGTAGCTACCATTGTAGGCAAATTCTTCTTGGTAGCTATTGTTATAGGAAAATTATGCTAAGTGCAGAAAATCCTCCCACTTCACCGACCGATCCATAACATATCTTCTAGGATCTTGTTTGTCCTTTCTTTCCACCCATACATTTTACGGTGATAGGTAATACTAAATTTTAATTGATTCCCCGTGCCCCCAAATAGAGCTTTTCAAAAATTGGAGGTAAATTTTGCATGCCTATCTGACACTATCATTTTTGATATACAATGCAGTTGGAAAATTTCCTTCATGAAAATGTTGGCAATTTGTGGAGTTCCAAAGGTAGACTACACTAGTATGAAATGTGTCTCTTTATTCAATACATCCACAACCACCATAATGGAACCATGTTGATACTTTTTTCTTGGTAATCTTGTAAGAAAATCCATTGCGATCACCTCCCACTTCCATTAACGAATGGGTAATGGATTTAGTAGTCGTGAAGGATGTTGATGCTCTAATTTTACTTGCTAACATTCTAAATTTTTTTCCAAATATTATGCTACATCCTTCTTCATACCTGGCCAAAACAAAGTTTTCCTTAATGTCGTTATGATTTTCTAGTCTCTTGGGTGACCAATGTATGGTGTCTTGTGGTACTCCATCTAGTATCATTTGTTTCAACATGGCCACATTAGGAATATAAATCTATTTTGGTAAGTTAATAATTTTTTAGAGTTTCCAACATATCTTGGAACCTCTTTTTGTTGTATTTTTTACTATATTTCTTGATATTGTGGATGTTATTATAATGGTTGTTTAATTTGATGCCCAAAATCTGTACTAGTACTACTCACAGAACTTCCTACCAAAGCAGATCATGTCTACTTAGAGCATCTCCAATTTTCTTTTCTTTTCCTTTGATGTGTTTTATAACAAATTCAAACTCATTAAGGAAAGCTAAGCACCTATACTACCTAAAATTCAAATAACGTTGACTCAAGAAGTATTTCAAACTGATATGATCTGTTACCAAATGAAAATTCTTTCCTAATAAATAGCGCCTCCACATTTTAAGAACGTGTATTACTACTATCAATTGTAAATCATATACAACATAATTATGTGAATGTTTTCTCAACTTTGTGGATTAATAGGCTATCACTAGATCATCCTGCATCAACACACCCCTAAGTCCTTCCAAACAAGTATAAGTAAAAATGGTAAATTCTTTGTTTGGATCTAAATTTTTTTAATATGGGGATTGTTGTAAACAATTGTTTCAACTTGTCAAAACTTTCTTGGCATTTGGTTGTTCCATTCCATTAAAACTTTATCCCTTTTTTCTTCAAGGAAGTAATGGGGTAAGATAATTTTGAGAATCCCTCTACAAATATTGAATAATACCCATCGATTCCCATGAATGAGTGCATTGTTGTGACATCTTTAGGTATAGGAAAATTAATGATAGACTTAACCTTCTCAAGATCCACAACTAATCCTTGTTCAAAAATAATGTGGCCTAGATACTGAAATTTGTTTTTGTAAAACTCACATTTATTGGTTTTTGCATAAATTTGATGTTGTCTTAATGTCTATAGTACTAATATGAGATGTTCATGATGCTCCTTTTCATCACTAGAGTATAGTAGGATGTCATCTATGAATACTAACGCAAATCTATCAATATATTTGTGAAGGACACTATTCATTAAACACATGAAAGTTGCTAGTGCGTTAATGAGAACAAAGGGTAAAACTACGAACTCATAATGTCCATAATGATTCCTAAAGATTGTTTTGTGGACATCTTCATATTTTAACTCAACTATTGATAATCAGTTCTCAAATCAATCTTTGAAAATATAGTTGCTCCCCTTACCTAATCAAATAGGTTATCTATTTGAGGTAATGAATATTTATCTTTGATGGTTAATCTTTTGAACAATATATAGTCGATAAAAGTTATAAATGTACCATATTTTTTCTTGATAAGTAGCACCAGGCCCCCCCAAGGTGACACACTTTGTCTGATATAGCCTTTATCTAGCACTTCTTGTAGCTACAATTTTAATTCTAATAGCTTTGGTATACACATTCTAAATGGGGCTCTAAACACAGGGGTAGCACCTGGTACCAAATCAATAGATAAATATATATCTCTATGAGGGGGTAACTAGGGAATTTCCTCCATAAAAAAATCTGGAAATTCTCTTATGACTGGTATAGTATCTAATATTTATTTTTCTGTTTCTTTTTCACCTTGTTCCACATGCACCATGTACACTTGACATCCTTTTCTTGTTGTCCTTTTCAACTGTAGTGATGAAATTTTCCTCACAGATACCAGTTTTGATTTTTCCCTTATTAATTTGGGTTGTCCACTTTTGTCTAGAAAATTTATAGCTTTCTCTAAACTATTTATGACAACCTTTTGTTTCTCTAACCAATTCATGTCAATTAACATATCATAAGATCCTAACAGAAGAATGTTTAAATTTACTTAAGTGGAATAACCATTAAGTTCCAAAGGAAACTATCTTATTTGGTGAGTTACCCTCTCCTTTGTACCAGTTGCTAATTGTATTAGCCATGCATTTTCAAATTTTTCTAATTTTACGTTACATGTTTCGAGGACTACTATAACTTAAACTAGCCCTAGGGTTTACTAAAATATAAACATATTTGTTTAGGATAATACCTTCAACTTCAATCATTGTAGACTGATGCTCAACCTACCTCTCTAATGCCACACTAATTCTAAGAATGTTTCTCGCCACATCATTTATAGTAATTCCTTCGTGAATTGCTTGAATATTTTTAATTAACCGTGAATTATACAGGCAATCCCTTAATAGATGTGGCTCGCCAAAACCCAAAAACTTCAAAGGTTCTTGCTCTTTACATCCTATATTATTTTTTATGTTCTGGTCCATGGGTTTTTATCCAGTGTGAGACTAAGTTGCTTGGTTTAAATTTCCCTTATTAAACTTATTTCTCTAATAATCCTTCCCAACAAATTTCAAATGCGAAGGATTTTATTTTTTCATATCAATAACAACTTTCCTTTTATCCTTACTATGCGAAGGTTTGGAACCTTCCCTTCTATTTTTGAACTTCTCGTAACATAGACTTGATTTCCTTACTACTTCATCCATGGTATTTGGATTGTCAAAAGCAATCCGTTCCTTGCATGCTGCTAGTAAACAGTTCAAAAATATCTGAATGTTAGCTTTCTCCTCATTAATATATGGTACATACTGTAGTAAGTTTATAAATTTTGTTACAAACTCATCCATGGAAAGTTGTCCTAAATTTAATCCAATTAATTCCTTAGCACGACCATCATAATATTGTTCACTCAGGCACTGAGATTTAAACCACTTCTAAAATTTCTCCCACAAAGTTATCTTCTCTTCTAATAGGTGTATAATTTTAGCTTCCTCCCACCATAGAGTGGATTTTCCTTGCAATTGGTAAATAGCCAACCAAGTCTTCAAATTACTTTCATATTCATACACTTGGAAGTATTTTATCATGTTCAAAAGCCATGCTTCTACATCCTCCTCCCTGTCCCCATCAAACACAAGAGGTTTGATATTTTGAAATTCTCCCTGCAAATCCATTTTTTTCTTCTTCTTATGTGACTTTGAATATGTTCTATCAGATTATTTATCACTTTCAGATCTCTCTAATCCTATATCTTCTTGTTTTTTCTTCACCCCTTTTGGTTCTACACTTTTATGGCTAGATTTTTCTGTTAATCACATTATCATACATTCTTGCAACTCACTGGCTCTCAAAAACCCTTCATTGCTAGTTCTGAGTGGAGCCAATTTTTGTTGTAGGTTACTGATCACCTCTAGAATTTGAGAATTTTGTGTAGTGGCTCCTTCTCCCAATTCAACATATAAATTGTCTCCACCTGTTATGGCTTGAGGAGAGTCTCTTGCAATCCTGTAATAACCTGCTGCAAGTATGTACCTTATCAAGAGTACAATTCTGCAATTAGTATTTCCTTAAAAAAAAAGAAAAAAATTATTATTATACATATATATTTATTTTTTCTGACTATGATAGCCCATTACAGGCCCTGTATTAAACCAAATGCTCTAATAGAACTTATCATGTCTCTCATATATATTTCTTCATGAACCCAACTTTTTAATTTATAAAAGGATAAGACAAGAATACTTAATTTTTTATTTATAACAACCTTTCACTTCTATTTACAATGTGTTTAATATCTACATGGGCTTTTACTCTAATATTATGTTTCTTAGATACCATATGTAATGGTTCTTCATTAGGTTATCTCAATCTTTGCTAGGTTCTTGTGAACTAATTTAACTTGGAACATGCCCTTTCTATGCGACCTATCTCTTAATGCATAGCTTACCTATGTTAACCTTTACATATTATTAATTCTGAGAAAGATTTCTACCCCAAGGGTTATCCTATTGTAATGTTTTTATGTCTCAATTCCATATCAGTGTTTCACATTGCTATGACATGCTTGGGAAGTAGCGTACCCACTCTCCTTCCACCACGCTATATCCTTTCACACATTTATCACATGGAGTTGTTTGTTTGTTAGGCCTTGAGTTTTGGGAATGATTTGTGTTAGGCCCCTATACTACTAGTGTAACCCATTATTGATATTAGTACAACCCACATATTATATTGATGTACCCATGAAATGCCCATATTGTTACTATTGTTTCCCATAGAAGCCCACTATTATTATTATTGTGCCCTTACATTATTATTGTTATGTTGGCTCTGATTATGTTATGACCCGTTAGACTCCTATATATAGAAAGGAGGTCTTTTCATTTGTATCATCCAAGAATTGTTCATTTGTGTAATGTAAAGGAGGTTGCCCCCTTGAAGAGGCTTAATTCTAAGGCATTGATCTCTCTTTTCTATCTTTTTGTGAGCTGGTTACATAACATTTGTTATTAGAGCTTTGGATTATAGGGTTTCACTGCTCCAAATAGGTAATCGTGGCATTTTCGCTATAACTTTTTTTCTGTGATGTTACAGAAGCGAAAAAAAAAACTCATTTGAGGTCAAATCACAGTGAACTGCAGGTCCGAATTTCATAAATTTTCGCACTATATTTGCGGAGATATGATCTGAGGAAGTTGGTCCTTTTACAGACTCCTGAATTACATTCCAAACAGGTGACCTGGGGAAAATCATCATAACTTTCTCTCTAAGAATCATATTGAAATTTCATAAAAAGTTATAGAAAGAGGATAGACTGTAGTTGCTTCTATATATGTTTTAGAGCCAAAGGTCGAAACAGTGACACGTGGCACTTCATACAAGTTCGCTCTTCTGGAAAGGTATATAATTAGGTCATCTTGGGAGATTGTGCATAACTCTTTCTTGGAGAATCCAATTTGGATCAAACTAGTGGCATTGGAAAGAGGACGCAGAGGGCTACTACAAGTCGCAATTTCAGAACTTAAAGATCCAAAAGTACAAAGTTACATTCGTTTCAAGTTCGAGCTCCTAAAATCAAGAAAAAGCAAGATGAGGAAGTTTGATGGCAAGGATCTAGTAAATTGGATACTTCAGATCGAGCAATATTTTGATCTACATGGTGTACCACTGTTACAAAAGGTATGTATTGCATCTTCATATTTAGAATCGGATCAATTTTTATGGTATGAAGGGCTTTGTTCTCATAAACAACTTGTTACGTGGTCAATTTTTATGGAGGAAATGATAGCACATTAGGAGGATACAAAGAGCAACACCTTCTTTAGAGAAACACCACAACAATTGGAAAGAGTAAAAGGGCTTTGTGACATAGTGGAAAGCAAAATTATGGAAACCAGGAAG
>APFE030412817.1:17440-37394 GCA_000404065.3 Pinus taeda
TGGGAAGACTCTTCAAGGATGAGGATGTGGAAGCATTATTTTGTGCTATTTCTATTATCCAACCAGATTGGATAAACGAAGCAAGGGATGAATGGAAGAAGGATGAAGAAGTATGGCCACCTATTCAAAAGTCGCAAAAGATCCCAATTCAAACAATATTGCTAGAAATTGAAGAGGAAGGAAAAATCATATTGGAACCTAGAGCAGTCACAGAAACAAGAACCTGAAAGCTACGAAATCGATCAATTTCAGAGTATCTCATAAAATGGAAGAACTTACTCTCTGAAGATTCCACATGGGAGGACAAGAATTTTATACAAAAGCATCAAGAACTACTCATGCATTTAGGACAACGCTTTTTGAAGGAGAGGGGCATGTTAGGCCCCTATACTACTAGTGTAACCCCTTATTGATATTAGTACAACCCACATATTATATTGATGTACCCATGTAGTGCCCATATTGTTACTATTGTGCCCCATAGAAGCCCACTATTGTTATTATTGTGCCCTTACATTATTATTGTTATGTCGACTCTGATTATGTTATGACCCCTTAGACTCCTATTTATAGAAAGGAGGTCTTTTCATTTGTATCATTCAAGAATTGTTCATTTGTGTAATGTAAAGGAGGTTGCCCCATCGAAGAGGCTTAATTATAAGGTGTTGATCTCTCTTTTCTATCTTTTTGTGAGCTGGTTACATAACAGTTTGGATTGATGGAGGCGATCCAATGGTTGATATTCATTCCTCCAGACCTAAACCCCATCACCATTCTATCTGGTATTTGTGCGACATAATTCAGTTGGAGGCGATCCAATGGTCGCTATTCATTCCTCTAGACCTAAACCCCATCACCATTCGATCTGGTATGTTGTCCATTTTTTAATAAGAGGGATCGACTCGTGTTCATCAATGAGAAACCCACTAGAAAGGGTCATTCCACGTTCGTAATGACCTACATATGGAACTAATCAATGCTCTACAATGAAAACATTGGGAATTAGATGTAATTTTTGATGGGTCTTCTTTTGCACTGTTGTGGCCACCATACAATGTCGATTTACTGGTAGGTTCCTAATGTTCATTGCTTAAAATGAATTTCTGATGATTATTGTGCTCCTAGTTAGGGTTTTTTTCCTTAAAATTTATGAACTTCAACAATGGATTAATCCGTTAATTTTTTTGTTGGATAAGGTAAATATTTACTGTCATTTTTTGGGTAGGGGAGAACATTTACTATGTTTTCTCAATCAACAAGGCTTCGTTCAATGTACTAGCAAATTCTTGGCCTTATGGCTCTCTCCGTTTTTTTCCAATTTATAAATTTCATGTGCATAATGATCTCAGGGAATACATTCAATTTGGAAGTTTTGCTAGTAGACCACAGTCGGAACTAGTCTTGGCCCAGGCATTAGTCTCTCTGCTTCCAAGATTTTTTGACAAAGGTATGGTTATGCCCATCTTGCAATTTCTTGTGCTTTTCAATAAATATTTGCAAACATTTACTAGGGTTACAATTTGAATGTTTCTCATTTTCAACGCTTTGACTACATGGAAAAATTCACTCAAGACTTAGCATTGAATAATAGTTCAGTATGCACTTAGCCCATGTACTCAATCTTATCCCTGTTCCTTACTACATAAGGCATACCCCATATCTTCATGTTAGACCTCATTACTACACTTAGTCATAGTTATTTTCTAGGGAAGAGACTTTAAACACATATTTCCATTCCTATAAGAAACAGGGGTGTTGCTACAATCACAACGGAGCTGCCATCCTTAGTGAAGGTGATAATTTACTTTATTATATATTGAATTCATGAATAAAATTGTTGTTCAATGTCTCTATCTAACCAGGTGTTTTTTTATCTTCTATCTATCTTGACAAATACAGGTAGGATGTTTGATACTTTTTGTTGTCTCTTTTACTCACATGCAACCACTACAACATTACAGCTAATTCTATCGCACCGTGCTAGGTCCGTAATTTGCAACATAGAAGGTCGATTCTTTTTCATCGTTCTGTTATGACATTTTTTGGGAAACACTATTCCCATGTGACAGTTCCTAATCTTTAGTTGCATATAGATATTGTCTTTTTGTGACTATACATTCTATTTTTGACAAGCCTATGTTGGCTTTGAAATATTTAAAAGGGCATAATATCGTATTATGATCATTGACATTATTATTAAAGGAATTTTTTTATACATATATCAAGTATTAGCTCTGTAATAATTTAAATTTTGCCCATTTTATTATGAGAATGTATTATCCTTTTCATTTGAAGCTCTAGAAATATATTATGCATGTTCCTTGGTTTCAATGTGTCGATTTCAGTTCTTCCTGATATACCCTTAAGGTTTTCTGGAAAATAAACCTTCGACTTAATGTGTAGTTAATAGAGGCCATCTCGATCAACAAATTTATCTTGACCTCATATTCATGCAGAGAATGAAATGCTCAACACCAGATTGTATTTGTAGATAAGGGTAATTTGGGTGAATCATATTTTTATTTTTATTTTTTATAATAGCCTATACTGAGTTGACAATCAAAACCTTAGTTTTCCTATATTCAAGATTGCTATTGTTAATTACTATTTTTGATTTTTTATAGATTCTTGTAGAATGCACAATATTCAAGTGTCACAATATGATAGTTTTACAATTCTCAATTCATTAGTTAGATACCAAAATGCATATGGCATGCATCCCTTACCTTTTAATACTAGTTACTTTCTTTCTCTACTTAACATTTACTAGAAAGACTACATTTCTTTATATATTCTTCATCATTATAGTGTATAAAATTTAAACTTGTAACTACTAAAAACTCTAAGAAGGTGTTGATATTACTCAAAACTCATATTGTTCAAATCCAGATAGCAAGCCAATTATATTTTTAATAATAGTTAAGAACTATTTCCCTAATTTTCGTCCTCTACTAACTGTGACTTCCTATTTTGTTATCAATTACCTAAAAATTGAATTACACTTAAGGGCATATAGTTTTAAACTCATTATCATCACCATACCAATTCATCCTTAACATGAGGTAATATTTAATCTTTTCAACAGATGTTGTATTTTCCTAGTTCAACCCAAATTATGTAGGTTTGTTCCTCCATCGCCAGGTGGTTGCTTACAATATTCAAAACTAACTCCTCTACACTAATCTTGATTACTTTTACCCTTGTTAGTTATTAAGTGATTTCCTTATTGACAACACATACAATTAAGTTATAATCCTAATAAATCTTGGTTATATATGTGTGTGTGTGTGTGTGTATATATATATATATATATATATATATATATATATATATATATAAATGTATATATATATATGTATATATATATATGTATGCATATATATGTATGGATGTATATATATGTATGCATATATATATATATATATATATATATATATATATATATATATATATATAATATATATTATATATAATATATATATATATATATATACCCTGTACCTTTTAACGAGAATTTGAACAAGTTAAGAACTCTAGATTAAACATAAAACATTCCTCCAAGCCTAGCGATTAAGTATAGATACGTTTAAAATTTTCTTCGATGATTAAATGATTTACCAACTCCATACTCGAGGATCATAAACAAATCTATTATTCACACCACTATAACTTTCATAATCTATTCGCATTATGATGCATCTGTTGTACTTGATGGCAACCCAATTTCAGCAGAACAACTCAATTGTATATGGTAACTAAATGAATCTACATAACTAGATGAATCTATAGGAGAGATATTAGATGTGACAAAATGCATGGAAATTATGTTTATAGATGTGACAAAATGCATGGTAGTTCAAAGGAATCATTTCAGAAGTAATATGGAAAATTACAGTGTAACAGGTCTATTAAGAGGTAATAGGGAACTGGTACAGAAGAACATGAAGATGGAACTAAGGTCTACTAATCAGAATAAGGAAGGTAAAGGACAAGGTTGATGTAAAGAAGTTTAAGAAGTATACACAGGCCCACTTAGTCAAAACAACGTATACACGCTGGTCCACAAAACAAAAAGAGCGTATACATATAGGCACTCCCATAAGAGGAAAAGGGCGTAAATGTTGGAAAAACCAAGGTTTTGGTCCGAGGTATTTGGTCCAAGGTATTTTGGTCCAAGGTATTGGTCTGAGGTATTTGGTTCGAGGTATGGACCCTAGGTATTTGGTCTAAGGTATTGGTCCTAAGTGGTTTTGGTCTGAGGTATTGATAAAGGATCTAAGTATATAAGGAGGAGAAGATCAAAGGGCTAAGGGTGGAAGTAATGAATATCTTATGAAGAGTGAGATCAAAAGAAAATATGCATGTTATGGGTTTCTGGTGCTTTGCTTGATCTGAACTAAGGATTAAACTTAGTAGTTGATTGGGGATGATATCTAATGATGAATCAGGATCTAAAATGAATAATCATTATGTGGTTTGATCAAGGATAGTCTAGATCTAAATACTAATGTATGTTTTATTATGTAAATGTTATGATCTGGGTATGATTGTAGTCTGGAATTGCAGTGAAGTTATAAGTAAGTATTTGCAAATCTATACGTTGGTTCACTTTGATGAAGGTGCGTATACACGCTAGTTTAGCCCTTCACAGTAGCGTATGCAAAAGAAAAGCCTAATGTTCAAGGATGACTGATCTATCATATCAATGTTGTTGTTTTACTGTTGTCTGTCAATGAAGTCTTCTTAGATCTGAAAGTAAAACTGAATGCATATAGAGTTTGTCTCTCATTGATTAATTGATTGAGAAAGAAGGGTTATCATTATTGCTACTTATTTAGAAATCTGTAATATGATAGTAGATCTTCAGAATGTCACTAATTGGTACAATTTGTTTTTCAAAGGTTTTATGATTTAGTATCTTTAGAGGTATACGTAGGTTGGGCAAAAGGAAGTAGAGTATAAATGCTGGTTTGCTTCATTAAAGGAGCATATACATTCTGACACATGCATTTTGAGGTTACAGTTTGTTCTAGTTATTGATGTAATGTTTTGGGTTCATATTCGTGTACTGGTTACAGTTATCTGTCTCTTCCAGTTGATTGGTTGAATTTTATTAAGTTTGAATTAATGGTTGATTCAGTTGTGTCAGATGTTTAGTGATTGTTTGATTTAATTGTGTCATAGGTTTAGAGGTTTTAGTGAATGATTGTTTTAGTTATATCAGAGATTGATGAAGTCTGGAAAAGCTACAAAGTTATGAGTTAATATTTGCAGATCTGTACGCTGGTGGAATTTGATAAAAGTGCGTATACACGCTGGTTCAACACATCAAGGTAGCATATACATTATAAAATATGATGTTTGAAGTTGCAGTTGGTTCTAGTTGTTGATGGAGAGTTCTCGGTTCTTCGTTTTGTTCTGGTGACTGTGTTCTAGTGACAGTGGTTTGAATGTTCAGATTGATTGATTGTGATTTGCTTCAGTGATTGAGTTTCAATGATTGGTTGATGCAGATTTATTTGATGGTTTTATTTCAATGGTGATTGATTCTGAGCTTCAATGTTGATGGGTCCAGTATGAAAATTGGATGAAACATGGCCTTCAGATTGTGGTGTTGTGATCAAGGAGTATCCAGTTTGAAAATTCATGAAACAAGGTCCCTGGTGGAAGAGTTGAGCATTCTGTAGGCTGGCACCTACGTACTAGTAAACATATTGGCTAGTACAGGAGCTAGGGGCTTGTAGGTCCCTTCCAGTAGAAGATGGAGAATGAGAGAAGGTTGTAACCTTCTATAGGTAGAATCCTGTGTACTGGTATGAGTCTGCACTAGTACAATATTATAAACATATTTTCTTATTATGAAAAGAATATAGAGACAATAACAAAATGTGGTTTTCACCCATATTGGGTTTCCACCTTAAATCTTGGTGTTCATGTGTGTTGCTTATGTGTGAAATTTTATTATGTTATTACTGCACATAATTACTATTTAAATTTAATAAAGTACTAATGTGCTGATTAGAGATCAACATATCATGAATTAACTGAATCATAAGTTCACTGGATATACGTTGGTTTCCTTAAGAATAGTTGCGTGCACACACAATTTCCCTTCGCTGAAGTATCGTATATATAAATCTGATTATGGAAATTAAAAAGTTATTGATTTGTAAATATTGATTCACCCCCCCTCTTAGTATTATTTCCAACATAATCGACATAATTTCCAAATAATATTAGATAACAAAATTATAAAACTGACCTAATTGAATCTTCAATAAGCAGATCTGTTGTTGAGAAATAGCATAATGAAAACTCTAGATAACAAGAAATCAACACTTTGTTCGTGTTACCAACTATAACACCTTGGGATGAACTATTTTCCAACCCACCATGAACCTTCACCATAAATTCTCCCTCGAGCTTAGATCCCCTTCCCTCTAGAATCAACAACCTCTTGTTCTTTTGGTCAATATGCCTTACTTTCCTTAGCGGTGTCTCGCTTTCTAGAGTCTTCCAGCCTCACAGCTTAGGCTTTTCCTATTTACAAAAAGGTATATTTTTCATTAAAGACTGTATTTTTCTTCCATGGTGCTTTATTCACCCTTTTCTCAGTGTTTTTCCCCACACTGATTAATTTAATATATTTTCCTGATAATCATATTAAATCACATTAATCCACTCCTAAAACTGTTTAGTAGCATTTAAGGGAATTTTACCATTTCCACATTTTTAGGTAAGGATCACATTAACTCAAGCTCTTTTCCAAGGACACATCCAGTTTAACTTTATTACTCAATTTTATTCAATACACCACCATGTTGTATTTTAATTTAAGCTTCCTATGACTTTATAGTCATCATACTAAAAATATTTGATTCTACATAAAGAAATATTTACATGACCACAAAGGGGTATTACATCTTCCTCCTATAAAACAATAACACCATTCGCTATGTTTTATTCATTTGTTGTATCATTTTGAAATAAGACTAGATAGATTTCCTTCATCATATCTTCGAGTTCCCAAGTAGCCTCCTCAGGTGTAAAGTGCCTCCATTGCATTTTAACCTGAGTGACGTCTTGACTCTGGAGCATGGTCTCTTTCCGATCCAGGATACAAAGTGACTCTGGCATAAAGTATCCTTTGGGTTCCACCTGTATTAAATTCCAGTCAATTACATGAGAAGGATCATGGATATATTTTTTAATAATGATACATGGAATACATTATGAACTTTAATGTGACCGGGAAAAGTCAGCTTATATGCTACTGGACCGACCTGGTCAAAAATTTGAAGAGGCCTACAGAATTGTGGTGCCAACTTAGCACAACTTCCAGTTTTGAGGGTACGTTTTCTGGGTTTTACTCGCAAGTACACATGTTCTCCAACCTTAAATTCTCTATGAGACCTTTTTTTGTTTGCATAACTTTATTGTTGGCCATGAGCTATTTTGATATTCTGTCTGATATTTCACATTATCAGTTCCATTTGTTGCAATGCTTCAGGTCCCAATATCAGTTTATCTTGTGGTTGAGCCAAGCTTGGTGACGTATGACCCAAAATTCCGTTGCAACAACATGGGGGATAACCACCTGGTTTGGACCTTGGAAGAAACTACTTTTCCATTTGGTATGGTGGTTCAGACTGGGGATAATGGGACCAATTTCCAACCAAGAATTGATATAATGACAATGTTTGTTTGATATAAGGTATAATGGGAAGTGACTTAACTAGAAATGATCTAATTTAAACAATCAAACACATTTAGCTATATATTCTAACATTTATCTTAATATATACTCAATAATAACTTAAATCATGTGATCTACAAAGATATATTAGAGAAACAAGTAATAAATATCATTCAATTGCTATAAGAGATGAAATCGTTAATGGTAATTATTTTGACTAAATAGTTAGGAAAAATAATTGTGAAAACTATATCGCACATATGAATTTCTCATGTACTCAATAAGGAATTATAGATAAAACATTTTACAAACATCCAATAATGTCAAACTATAACTCAGATTTCATACATAACACAATATAAGAAAGATTACTACCAATTCATAAATAAAACACAACCATAAAGGTAGAAGTATTAGATATAAGATGTTCTACTCATGAAGTCGACAATATTGATGTAATTCCTTTCAACTAAATATACTCTAAGAGTACAAAAGTACAAAGTCATTAGAATATGCTTCAATCTAAAAAAAAATCAAGATCTTGTTCCAATTATCTTATCAAGATAGTAAAAAAAGTACAAAAGTGCAAGCCTTTGCAAAGTGTTTTTGATAAAATTTTGGACCCCTCCCTAAATGCATGAGAGAGGTTTAAATAATACAACATGTGTATCAAAAATATATTATTACATAAAAATCTAAGGAGGTTTCAAACAAGCTTCCTCATACTAAGTAAAGTAAAAACTAAAATAGAAAATGAAATCATGATAAGCTTTTCAAATTGAATGGTTCTAGTTTTCCATTCGGTCCTTGAGTTGACATATGTCTATCGTTGGCTTCACCTGGGGTGGCTAGCCAATTCTAGACCTTAATTGTGCTATGAATACAACATCAGAGAGAGATGGAACCATATTTTGAGTGGCATTTTTTAGATAGTGTAGGTTCATCCATTGACTATGTGGTTTCACTAGAAACTGCCAATAGCTTTCCCATTCAAGTTTGGATAGTTGTTTGATTGCCTCAACTTGTAGTTTGGTGGTCTCTTTCGACTGTTTCTTTAACTGTTTGATTTCTAGGAGGGCTTCCATCCTGCATTCTTTGACGATTTTGGCAGTGTGAAGTCTTTCTTTCACAACATCAATTATATTGTTTTTGTACTAGTTTCTCTTACTATTGCCCTTTCTAATTTCTTCAATTGTATGTCCCAATCTATGAATAAAATATCCTTGTGGGACTCCTCAACCTTTGGCAGATTAGCTTTTCTACCTTCTTCACATTCCTACCAAGAAATAAAGTCTGAAATTATCTTATATATCTCTTCATATTCTAATCTCTAATCAACCACTTGTTTGGTTAGTTTATCACTTGTTTCACAATAAGGAATGATCAATGAAATTTTTTTGCAGAATATTTCCCGTTGACGTGACAACAAAGATTTTAGTTTAGGCACCTCTTTAATGAATTCTTCTATTTGAGGGTGGTATTTGAGTTTATTCATTACAATCTACATTTGATGAATCTGTGAGTCCTTCTTTGTGATGTCTGTCTAATGCTGTAATCTCATTTTCTTAAAATATTTTTGAAGTTGTGCAATCTATGCTTTCCTATTGGTGCTCTCTTTCTTGTTCTAGTTGTTGTTCCAACAACTGAACTCTTTCTTCTTTTCCTTTAGGAAAAATCAAACTTCTTCTGCCTTATTAATTGTTACAGTTGCATATGCACTTGCAAATTGTGATAGCTTTGTAATATTTTCTGACGGATCGATGGGGGTGTCTTTCCATAGTACCTCCATTGATTTATTTTCTAGAGTTTGTGCTACTGATGGATCCAATTTCGTTTTCTTCCTTTTCCTCTTCAGTACAACCTTATGTGTTGGGTTTTAGAATATATCTAGTGGGGGTATCTAATCAATCTTTAAAACAATTTCTGAAGTTGGGTAGGCTGGGATGATTTCAATATCTTGAGTAGTTGTAACTACTTGCATTGTTGTTTATGGATTTATAACTTGTTGAGTCTATTTAGGACTTTGAAATAGATGTTCCTTCAAGACTGGTCTCTTTTTGCTACATTTAGAGCTTTTTATGAAATTTCTCCCATTCTTGATCCATATTAATGACTTTGATCTCTTCTGTTTGAACCTGTGTGCAGTGAGCCTCCATGTGTTCTTTAGTTGAGCTTGTTTTGGCCTTTTCTTCAACATTTTTATCTATATCCTTCTAAGGGTCTTCCTCGGGGCTTCCTTCCTTATTCAAAGATGATGTTGATAATGCTATGAATCTTGATCCGACTTCTCTTGAGATTCACTATGAGAATTGTACTTGGAACTTTCCTCCAGGCTTACACTGGGAGGTGATTCTCTTATTTATTCAATCTGTAATAGGTCCAAAGGGAACTTTGTTAGCCTTTTATTTTTTAAAGGGTGGGAGTGGTTGAGGTCCGTTGGGTCTAGTTTTATTGATGCTAAATGTAAGACCTGTGAAAATGTCTTAGCTACCTCAAACTGATCATCAAAATCATTGTCCTCATCAATAAATTATCTGATTTTTGACCATAGTAGAGAAGTTTCAGGTGACCTTGTTAGGGTCATACTGTATGCCTAGCAGAGTAGCCAGATTTAGGGATGTGATGTTATGTATCTCTTTTTCCACATTCCCATAATCATGGAACACAAAAGCACCACATTGCATGGGGAAGGTCGGCCAGATGGATTTCTTCTATTCATTAAGGGTTTTGGTAATATCATCCCCCACTGTTTGATAGGTAATCTCTCTTGCCAATAATTTATTAGGAACATAAAATGGAAGAACATGTGAAGCTGTAATACTCCCAAAATATCTCATATAAGTAAATAATTCCTCGCCAAACCATCTTGCCACCGACAACATGTTTGTATTTTCTTCCTGTAATAGCCTGGGGGCTTTTTTTTATCAAGAATGGTCAGGTAAATTGGAAACATAACGCCATGAAAATTTTTATAAAAATGGGTGCTAAAATGTGATTCCCACAAAAATTTATGATAAGCATGGATGGGAGTAGGGTCCTATAAGGTCCATTTCCAGCCCATGTTTGGAAAATGTGAACAAAAACATATAGCATCCATGACATTGGCACTCATGTAAAAGGGAGGGATAATTGAAGAGGAAATAATTCGATGTGCCTATATTCTCTAATGGCCATAGCCAAATTATCTGACAAAATATTGCTCCAGTTCATAATCATAGCATTAACAACCGTGTCAATCAATGGAACCCATTCAATAGAAAACTTGGTAGTGTCAGCCTTTCCAAATAGCCTATACAACATTGTGGCTACAAAATTTTGTGGGGCTCACAGAGGTGCAATTGGATACATACCAATTTTATCCCACCTAAACTTGTTGTAGCCAGACCTCCAATTCTGCATGATGTCCATTGGGTCTTCATTTTCTTTCTCAAAATGCTCAATAAAGCCTTTATAATAGAGCTTCTATGGTTTTGGTAGATGGTTCATTCGGCATGAATTGTCTGTTTTAAATGACCCAATGACTTCATGTCTAGAATTACTAAATGTTATATCTAAAATATCCACATTTTTAATGATCCATTTTACCATATCAATGTATGCCAAGATTTTAGGCCTAGCTGTTATTCAGTGTAGGAAAGAACATGCTACCCCAAAAAAGAAGCCTCAGATGAGTCCTCGACATCTGTTGTTGCTTTAGTTTCCAGGACCTTTGGGTTTTCTTCCTCCAGTAAATTATACATTTCCTCCTAAGATATTTTCCCGCCATCCTTATTTCATCTTGTATCATAGAAGAGTGAAAGCATGTCTGAATTCTCATACCCAATAGCCTCTGTAGTCTCCTTTCCTTTCTTCACCGTTTTGTTGAGCATTGTTTTCTTTAGAAATTTCCTGAAATTTGGGCAATGTTGAAAACAGAGTAAAATGCAAAGTTGTAATGAAAGCAGAAACACAATTATATAGTAAATTATTAAAGAATGTAAGGATGAAGCTTTTATTTCAAATAGGGATAAAAAGATATCAATTTTCTCAAGATGTTAAAATAGTAAATGCAATTAAACCTTATTAACTATGCATTAAGGCCTACGTGTGATTTCCTTTATGACTCATCAAAACATCGCATCGCAAGTTTATAAATAATATTTAAAATTTGTGTGTGTTATGTTCGATGTCGACCATGTGATTGCAATGAATCACAATATTGTAATGTCACAAAATTTCAAAATTGCAATATCACAATATCGCAAAATCACAATATCACAAAATCACAATATCACAAAATTGCAATATCAGTGATCGTGAATAGAGAAATTTGAAGTTACTTTGGTGTTTTACGATTTGCAATGAGCAACATACCTTTTACTTTATCGAACACACTTTATGTGGACTATTATTTCATTCAAATAGATATTTATGATATGTTGGACCGGATTGAAGTTTATAATATTTTTATTATTCCGTCGGGTCTCGACAACATTACTATTCACAATTTCTTATGGTTTGCATGTTTGTGACATTGTAAAAGCCGCGATGAGGTTGTGATAAATACTTTATTTTATGAGTAATATGTTAAGTGCTTAGTTTTATAAAAAAAGTTCAATTTTGCCTTTGGTCTTTTATAGGGATTTATTTTATCGCATTTTGCAGATTCTGAATCACGACTAACCTTTATTACTTCGAATCCTATGATTTGTGATAAAGCGAGAATTCCTAATCACGAAGTGACTTGGTTTGATTTCTTAAGTTTATCCAAGTTTTAATTCCGAATGGTTTGAAAAGGCAAGCTCTTATTTGTTACTTTTTAAAAATATTTTTGAAGGGTCCCCATTTATTAATACAATACTAACTATTAATATAATAAATGGCAGGGGTTGTTGAACAGTACAACAATTGGCGATTCACTAGAAGAACCAATTATCTCTGATAATTTTGAAATTTCTAAAACTTTCGAAATAAAGATAGTTGAGGAAATAAGAATTATATGAAATTTAAGATAAGTAATATTTCTCTGAATAAAAAGCAAACTCACCTAATTACAATTCATTTGATATCCTCTTAAAAATGAAAATTCCTTTGTCTATATCAGTCTTTACTTAGTTTAAAGATAAAGCAGAGGGATTTTGCAAATCAGCTTTTAGATGTACTCATTTGTCACAGGTAGAGCCTCTGCTACGAGCAAGCATCCATAGCGTTGATAGGGTTACCTTTTAACCAACAATGATTCAGTGTCCCATCTATATACGAGTGCAGTTTATAGAGATAAATTCAAAATCATATACTTATTATCCTCTTTTATTTTTTAAACAATTTATTTAATTTTTTCTTTTTCTTTTCCTTTTTGTTACTTAAAAGTCATTGTCTTGGTTTGGTGGCCAAATAGTGACAATGTCATTCACTAGTTGTAATTCAACTGAACAAGATGGCTCCTGATGAGACCCCTTGTCTTTTGATTAAAATAACCTCAAGCCATTACTCTATTTTTGTATGCATTATTGGTAATGTGAGTCTATTATTTCCCTATGAAAATGGTAAGCAGGCTCTTGATGAGACCTCTTATCTTTTAAGTTTTAGTATATTTTAGAATTACACTCTAAAAAGAGAAAAGTTTACTGGATGGGGAGAACCATTGACTCTTTAAGAGTTATGGATGAAAATTATAGAGTTGAAGATGCTTATCTGCAAAGAGTCTTTACTTTGTTAAAAAAAAAAATCTTGACTCATAGTAGAAAAAGGTTTTTTTATAAAGTAAGAGGTTTCTTAAAGAATATATAATTTTGGTGGAAGCAATAAAATTTTAGAGAGATAGAACCCAGTTAATTTTCAAATGTTATAATTATTTCCTTAACAATCTCCACTTATAAAAGCAAAAAATCAAAAAAGAGATTTTTATTGTAAGGCCAAAAGTAAATACTATTTAACTTTTATTTTCCTACGAAAAGTAAAGGTGATAATATACATGGGATAGAAGAGGTTGTCTCCTATGAAAAATATTTTTTCAAAATTTTCCCATTCACAGGTAGAGAATCTTTCTTTCTTGATAAATATTGCAATAGAAATGTTGATGGACCGATTTGTTTTGTAATCTAAAATGGTCAAAGCCACATTCTTTGGAATTTGGTATGCTTACCTTTTTCCTCATGTGATTTATCCCACTTCAACACAAGGTCTCCAAGTTGAAATGATTTTGTGCTTATAGAATTTGCATCAAAGGAAGATTTTACTAAATGTTGATGATGGGCATGCATGGTTTTGGATTTCCCTCTTTCTTCTTCAAGTTTGAGGATTTGGGACTACCTTAATTGCAAAGAAGAAAAAGGAGTTTCTTCAATAACTTGAACTAGGGCTAGAGGGGGAATAGTTATATTTGTAAGAAGAACAATTTCTTTCCTATAGACCAGATTAAATATAGAAGTACCTATTGAGGTCTTCTGTGTTATCCACTCTACCAATAGAGTAAATGTTTTTAATTTATGCTAGTTTCTTTGAATATGATCAATAGTTTGTTTGATGATCCTAATGAGATTTTTATTGGTTGATTTTGCTAAACCATTTCCTTGAGGATGATAGTTAGAAGAATACTTAAGTTTGAAACCTTTTTTGAGAGAGAATTCTATCATAGTGTTTCCTGTGAAGTAAGATGCATTGTCAAAAATCATGGCAGTAGGTAAGCCAACTTTGGTAATGAACAATTGATCAATAAATTCGATAATGTTCTCAGAATTGGTTACCTTTAGTAGAATTTCTTCCACCCATTTAGTAAAGTAATCAGTTGTTGTAAAGATGTATCTATGTTGCTTTGAAGAGTGAGGAATGATCTCACCTATTATGTCTAGTCCCCATTAGTGAGGAATGATCTCACCTATTATGTCTAGTCCCCATTACCCAAATGGTTGTTGAATGTTGACTAGATGTAATGGAAATGCAGGTTTCTTTTGTCTTCCAACAACAATTTGACATGTTTTGCACTTCCTTACATATTCTTGAGCATCTTTGAACAAGTTTGGTTAGTAGTAACCATCATGAAGGATTTTATGTGTTGTTGTGTCTCCTCCAAAATGTCCACCAGCTAGTCTGTCATTGAGTTCCTACAAAACCATTTCTACCTCAGATTTTTCAGGGAACCTTAGCAAAAGAGAATCAAAATTTTATCTAAACAAAACATCATTGACAATTTCGTATTTATTTGCTTATAATCTCAAAGCCATTTTTCTTTTGTAACTTGGCTGCATAGGGGCATATCCATTTCTTAAATGAAATATGAGATCAACATATTGAGATTCAATATCGTTGAGGCTTACCTCAGATATTTGTATATCATCAATTGAATCTTTTTCTGCTAGTAAGTTGGATGCTCTAGCTAACATTCTACAAAAACCTTGACCCCTAACAATTTTAGCTAGTCTAATTTCGATGTCATATTCTTGCAGTGGAGTTACCCAATTGGCCCGCTTTTCTCCTACTTCCCTTTGTACCAGTAATTGCCTTATTACTGTGAATGGAACTATGATTTTGGTGTGAGTTTTGAGGAGAAATGTTCTAAGATGCTTTGTTGACTTAAAAACAACAAAGACCTAGTTTTCCATAGTAGATTAATTTAATTCGACACCTTGTAGATTTGAACTAAAAAAAAAATTTGGTGCTTCTATTTGTTGATCATTAAGCCATGTCAAAATGGAAGCATATGATGTTTCTGATGCAAATATGTATAAAACGAAATGATTAGAAAAATTGGGAGTTGTTAGGGAGGGAGTGTTGGTAATCGCTTGTTTGATTAGGTCAAATGCTTCTCTTTTATTGGGACCCCACTTGAAAATTGATTTTTTCTTAACCATAGATTGTCAAGGTAAAGTTATTTGTGAAAAGTCACGGAGAAATATTTTTACAAAATTTATTTGACCAAAGAAAGATTACATTGATTTTTTATTATGGGATAAGGGGATTCTCTAAATTACCTTAATCATTTCTGGATTGATATAAATACACTTTTTTGATACGACAAATCCTAAAATCTTACCTTCGCTTAAGGAAAAATAAGACTTCTTTCGATTGAGTGAGATCCCATATTTTTTACATCGTTCAAAGACCTACTTGAGGTCGTTTAAATGACTACTTCTCTTCCTAGAATAGACTAAATAAAACCTGATTTTTTATTGAGTCCTTTAAAGGCTATATCCATAGCTCTTTGAAATGTGGCACCTACATTAATCAAACCAAAGGGAATTTTTTTTATAAGCATATGTTCCCCAATTAGTTCTGGACGTGGTTTTCAATCTATCATCTAGATGGAATAAGATTTGGTTATATCCTAAAAATCCATCATGAAATGACATGAGCTCAGAACCAGCTACTGACTGTAGTACTTGTTCCATGGTTGGCATTGAAAAGTTGTCTTTCTGACATGCTTTATTTAAATTTTTAAAATCTATACATATACAAATGCCTCCATTCTTTTTTATAATAGGAACTAAATTGGACATCCATTTTGAATGCCTAACATGAAATATGAGTATGGCCTTAAGGAGTTTATTCATCTCCAATTTGATTTGGCTTTCGAGGTTCGAGTGAATTTTCCTTCGTTTCCATTGCACTGGTTTGACATAAGAGATTATAGGAATGGTGTGATGTATGACAGAGGTATCATAAGTTTTGAGATCGTTATAATCCCAGGAAAGGATACCTTCGTATTTATTTAACAATCAAATGAATTATGATATTTCATCAAAGGATAAACCAAGACCTAGATTAATGTTCTGAGGCTTTTCATCAATTGCAAGGTTCACTAATTCAAATCTCAGGATTGAGATTTGGATTTTGGCATTAGTTTCCTTCTTAAATCTGCCTTTGAGATCATAAAGATCTTCTAATTTGACTAAATATTTGGGTATTGGATTTTAATAAACATTCTACTTTAATTGAAGGTTGTGCTCATTCTCATCTATGATTTGGTTATTGTATGACCCCTCTGATGTTAGAAAATTTACAATATCATAATAATCATTGAAGACTCACCAATTCATGACATTTTCAAGAATAGATGGTCTAAAAAGTAATTCAATGGAAAATCTATCAGGACTATAATCCTTAGATGGTGTCAGTTTTGATGCAACATTGGCTAACATATCAATGCTGGCATTTTGACATCCTAGGTATAGGAGAAATATTAAATGCCAAAAATGTGATGTAAGATCAAGGACTAATGATTTATATTGCTTAATATTTCCAGAACTACAGTGGATAATATTTATTACCTATTTAATGACATTTTCCAAGTCTCCAAGAACTTGCAAATATTTGATGTCGAGGCCAATTGCTTTATATAATCCTTGAACCACTGCCTCATATTCTGTAGTATTATCTATACATTTGAATTATAATCTGCAGGCTAACATGGTTTTTTCTCCTTCTGGGTTGATTGAGATACAACCAATTCTTCCACAATCATTATTTTGGAACCATCAAAGTATAAAGTCCAAAATAAAGTGTTAACTACATATTTATTTAAAAAAGAGTTACACTTGGAAGCAATTTTCTGCGAGAAATTTCAACTATGAGATGACAACATTATCCAAAAAGGGAGGCTCATGTGCTTTAAAGTTCCCTAAAAATGACTTATCCAAATAATTACCAATAATGTTATTATTGAATGCTACCAGGTCGTTATCACTTTCAAATTTAGTCATTGTATGTTTCATGTGTTTTTCTCGGTCAACTTCAATTTGATTTGGCTTTCCATTATATCATGACCACATGTGAGACCAGTACGTAGAAAAGTAGCCATGGAGTTTTTTGAACAAGTATCTACTTAGAATTAGACCATAGAATTTAAGAATATCAACGACCAATATATTAATTATTTGATAGACTTTGGGATTTGAGGATAGTCAAATGGTAATTGAATTTATTGTCCCTAAGACCTCTGCCTTGGTTATGTCAAGTTGTACTATGTGAACAACAGGCTTTTGAGGAGTAACATTTAACGTAGCACAAACAATTGCCAACATTATATTAGAAGTGACTTCTGAACCAATCAAATGATTGTGAAGGTTCCTATTGAAAATTTCGTAGGTTAAGAGGAAAGGAGGGGTGTGTGAATTAGATCTGTCACTGATTAGGATGACATTTGTAGGATCAAATTTATTTGAAGGAGTGGGGGTTTTACCCATGCCTTTAGCAGCTTGAGATACAAAAATAGCATGTAGGGGCAATGTAGGAACTAGATTTATTTCTCTAAGTAGTATTTTATATTGTTGCTTGAGTTTGATGAGTTCATGTAGTGAGCTATTGGCCCTATTTTTCTTCATGTCTTCCACAATATTATACTCCATGATATCAGCAACTACCAGGTTCTTTGATGTAGATCGAAGGTTTGATGAAGATGGATTTGGATGTGAAGCCTTGGGAGAAGACTTTTTGCTAATTTCTTTTTCCTTGGCAATCAGATTTTGAGTTTTTTTCTTTTGATTTGACTGAGTCCTATTAGTAGGCCCTTGCTAGGCCCCTATACTACTAGTGTAACCCCTTATTGTTATTAGTAAAACCCACTTATTATATTGATGTACCCATTTAGTGCCCATATTGTTACTATTGGGCCCCATAGAAGCCCACTATTTTTATTATTGTGCCCTTACATTATTATTGTTATGTCGGCTCTGATTATGTTATGACCCCTTAGACTCATATATATAGAAAGGAGATCTTTCCATTTGTATCATCCAAGAATTGTTCATTTATGTAATGTAAAGGAGGTTTACCCCTTGAAGAGGCCAAATTCTAAGGCGTTGATCTATCTTTTCTATCTTTTCTTGAGCTGGTTTCATAACATTTGGTATCGGAGATTTGGATTCTAGGGTTTTGCTGCTCCAAACAGGTCATCGTGGCATTTTTGCTATAACGTTTTTTCTGCAATGTTTCAGAAGCTAAAAAATAAAACCCATTTGAGAAGACATCACAATGAATCTCGGGTCCGAATTGCAGACATTTTCGTGCTATATTTGCAGAGATATGATCTGAGGAATTTGGTTTTTTTGCAGACTTCTGAATTACATTCTGAACAGGTCACCTGGGGAAAATTGTCATAACTTTCTCTCTGAGCATCAGATTGAAATTTCGTAAGGTATAGAAAGAGGATGGACTGTAGATTGTTGTATATATTTGTCAAAGCCAAAGGTTGAAATAGTGACTCGTGGCATGTCATACAAGTTCACTCTACTGAACTAGTCTATAATCAGGTCACTATGGGAGGTTTCGCATAACTCTTCCTTGGAGAATCCAATTTGGATCAGACTGGTGGCATTGGAAAGAGGAGACAGAGGGCTACTATAGATCGCAACTTCAGAACTTGAATATCCAAAAGTACAGAGTTATCGTCGTTTCAAGATCGAGCTCCTAAAATCAAGAAAAAGCAAAATGAGGAAGTTTGATGGAAAGGATCCGGTAAATTGGATACTTCAGATGGAGCAAAATTTTGATCTACATGGTGTACCACTGTTACAAAAGGTATGTATTGCATCTTCATATTTAGAAGTAGATCATTTTTTATGGTATGAAGGGCTTTGTTCTCGTAAACAACTTGTTACGTGGTCAATTTTCACAGAGGAAATGATAGCACATTATGAGGATACAAAGAGCAACTTTAGAGCAACACCACAACAATTGGAAAGAGTAAAAGGGCTTTGTGACATACTGGAAAGAAAAATTATGGAAACCAGGAAGAATACCCCTCACAACTATAAATATGGAAGTGTTGTTTCTCCTAGCTTCCACAACCTACAAGGGTTACACCACAACAATTGGAAGAAAAAAGAGAAAAAGGGCTTTGTTACAATTGTGATAGCAAATGCACTAAAGGTCATAAGTGTGCTGAGAAGAAATTATTTTCAATAGAATATGAAGAGGATGAGGAAAAGGATCAAGAATCATCAAAAGAGGAGGATATATGCCAGGACCCCATCCCAGAGAAAGAAGAAATGAATCATACCATATCTTGTAAAGCATTGGCAAGAATTACCACTCCTCAAACTCTCAGGATAGAAGGACATATCAAGACGAAAAAGGTGCAAGAAGTGAAAGATCACATAGAGACAGAAGAAATGAATCATACCATATCTTGTAAAGCATTGGCAAGAATTACCACTCCTCAAACTCTCAAGATAGAAGGACATATCAAGAAAAAAATGGTGCAAGAAGTGAAAGATCACATTGAGAAAGAAGAAATGAATCCGACGATATCTTGTAATGCATTGGTGGGAATTACCACTCCTC
>APFE030412817.1:37414-48835 GCA_000404065.3 Pinus taeda
ATATTAAATTAATAAAAAATTCTAGCCGACAGTATGTTCTTCCTTAAATTTCTTCCTCATTAGTATTTATTCTACCTTATTGCTCTTCTTTTATCATCATTCTTCAACCCTGATGATGGATCTTATTTAGGATTTGAAACGTTGGTATAAAGATGTTCAAATTGTGGATTCTCCGATCAATGATTCAAAATACACAAACCACAGGTTTAGAGTTATTTTGATGACAATTAATGTTTTTTTGGGTTTAAAAAAATATGTATTGTAAATAGGTTTAGAGTTATTTACCCCTCTCTGAAGCGAAAAATATTGTTGTTTTTCTTTTTCTTTTTTGGTTCAAAAGAGCATCGACAAGTTTACATCATGTCTAAATTTATAAAATTAATTAAAATCACTAACTCACTTAAATATAAAGTGCATTGTCCATTTATGGTAAGGCGCTAAAATCTACATTTTGTTCAAGAGTTTTTAAGCGAGCTCAACTGTGAAGCTATATTTATTCCATTATTATGTTGACCAATAAAAATGCATCATCTATATTAGAAGAAGGCAAACGTATAATTATGCATATGAGCGTGGCTAATAAATAATTTTTTTATTCAAAATGCTTTATGTTCTTCGCATTTTTTCCAGATATTTATCAGTTTATTATTTCCAAATCAATGTATATTCATCTTAATTTCAGTGTGATGTCTCTCATCTGTATATGGATTTTTTTTTAATATATATCTTAATTACCTGAACTTTTTAATTTATAAAGGATAATATTGGAACAATATTTTGTTTATAACAACCCTTCACTTCTATGTACAATGTGTTTAATATCTACGTCGGCTTTTATTCTAAGATTATGTTTCTTAGCTCCCATATGTAATGGTTCTTTTTTTTTAACCACATGGTGAATTGGTAACTGCCAGGCCTAATCTAGGGAACACCCAGGATCAAACCTCATAGCTGCCACTATAACACCAAGAGCATAACCAACCACCTGCAAGTCAGGTATACTAAGTTCCTATGATTTTAGCAAGAGCAGACTCACGGGAAAGGGGAATCCGCCCCTCGAGCCGCCACCACAGCAGGTCATTGTACTCAATGAGGTTTCAACTTCGGTCTCCCATATGTAATGGTTCTGAGTTAGGTTATCTTAATATTTTGTAGGTTCTTGTGAACTAATATCACTTGGAACACACCATTCCTATGCGATGAAGCTCTTAATGTATAAATTACCTATGTTAACCTGTACATATTATTATTTCATGGGAACATTGCTACCCCAAAGGTTATCCTATTGTAATGTTTTTATGTCTTAATTCCATCTTGGCATTTCACATTGGTAAGGCATGCCTGGGAAGTAGCATACCCACTCTCCTTCCGCCATGCTATCACCCTTGACGTGCATATCACATGGAGGTGGCTTTTTGTATGGCCTTGGATTTTGGGAACAATTCAAATCGATTGAGGTGATCCAACAGCAGATATTCATTCCTCCAACCCTAAAACTTATCACCATTCGGTCCGGTGATTTGTGCGACCAAATTCAGGTATTCTCTACATTTTTCAATAAGAGGGTTTGACCCGTGTTCACCAATGAGAAACCCATCAGAACATGTCATTCCTCATTCGTAACAGCCTACATATGGCATTGCTCAACGTTTTGTAATTAACACCCCAGGAATCAGATATAATTTTTTATGGGTCTTATTCTACACTATAGTGGCCACCATACCATGCTAACTTACTGGTAGGACCGGAATGTTGATTATTTAAAACAAGTTTCCGGTGATTCTTGTGCTCCAACATACTTCCTCTGGTTTAACCAGAGCTTCCTCTTTGATTGATCTCTTTTAATTTCCATGCCCAAAATATAGTTTGCTGCACCGAGATCTTTCATGTCGAATTTGGAGGACAATTGGGTCTTCAAATCCTAGATAATTTCTTTGTCATTTCGAACCAACAACATATCATCCACATACAAGACCAGATAAATAACACGGTCACCAATTAGATCTCTCCCTTTTCATCCCATTTAGAAATTGTGTGCCCAACGATCCTAGGGACTATATTGAATTTGGGATTTTTTCTAGGAGACCATAAAGTTAGAAAATTATATATTACAAAGCAATGGAACACATAAAATATTGCAGAAATATAAACATAGTAAACACATAAAACAAGAGAGACACAGATATACGTGGTTGACCTAGTTTGGGCTATGCCCATGAAGAAACAACCAGTCCTTCTTTTTATATTACCTAGCAAACTGAAGAGATACAACCTACAATAGATCCAATGTAACTCCCTCTTCGCTCTCAATCTCCTCTCTCTTCCTCACTCAGAATATAGATATACATAGACGCAATACAATTCCCTCATATATAGCGAGGGGGTGCCTTTTAAGGCAAAAAACACTAAATTAAACATAACTTCTACCATCAGATCTCTGCCTAATGAATGACCCAGATTGACTACGAAATCTCAACATTTTACAAGGCAATTTTACATATATTCTTAGCTTCAGGGGCACTGCCACCGATCCCCCCGTCAGGGAGGGGCTCCCAAAAAGTCACAACTGCCCCCCATGGACCCCCCTATAGTGAATATTTTATGGGTGGCATTTCCGCCCCATTTTGAACTGGAGTACAGTGTGGCGATACCTTTGAATACATAAGATAATCAGGTTCGACACCCAACAATCTCCCACTTGGAGACTGATTATAGCAACTCCAATGCTACTTCATTTGGTGGACAATGACTCCACTTTGGACCTCATTGTTTGTCATGTTCTTCATCATAATTGAAGACCAATTAAAATTGAGCAGATTCTCAGTTTCTCCCTGGTTACAACTTTTGTTAACATATCTACAGGGTTCTGGCTAGTGTGTATCTTTTCCAGCTTCGACTGTCTATCTTCCAACGCTGACTGTATGAAATGGTACTTGAGCTATATATGTTTAGACTTGGAATGAAATGCATAATTCTTTGCAAGATGTATGGTACTCTGGCTGTCACTATATAACTTGCCTAATTCCTGCTTCTTACCCAATTCATCCAGAAACCTTTGTAACCAAATCATTTCTTTACGAGCCTCTGTAGCAGCAACATACTTTGCTTCTATTATTGAGAGTGCAACAAAATTTTGTAGTTTTGAGACCCAAATGATAGTTGTTCCACCTATAGTAAACACATACCCTATTGTGCTCCTCCTATTATCTCTATCTGCCATATCTGCATCAACATATCCCTGTAGAGAAATGTTTGAACCACCAAAGCATAATGCTTGATTTTTGGTGCCTCTCAAATACATGAGAATCCACTTCATTGCCATCTAGTGTTATTTTCCTAGATTGTTCATGTAACTTCCTACAACTCCCACTACATGTGCAATATTAGGCCTTGTGCGGACCATTGCATACATTAAGCTTCCAACTACTGATGCATATGAAACTCTAGACATATGAGCCATTTCTTCTTGAGTCTTGGGACACTCCTCCTCGCTTAATTTGAAATGGCTAGCTAAAGGTATACTAACTAGTTTTGCATTCTGCATATTAAACCATTTCAACACCTTTTCCTTGTACTCACTTAATGTTAATTTGTGATTCTTCTTGTCTCTAGTTATTCTCATACCAAGGATTTGTTTTGTAGCACCGAAATCCTTCATTGCAAATGAGTTTGCCAATTTTCTCTTGAACACATTTATTTCCTGCATGTTAGAACCTACAACAAGCATTTCATCTACATACAATAACAATATAATATAGCTGCCATCATTTTTCCTTTTGAGATAAACACAATGGTGAGAGTGACATCTAGTATAACCTTGTTCAAACATAAACTTGTCAAATTTTAGATACCACTACCTTGGAGCGTGTTTTAAGCTATACAAGCTCTTCTTCAACTTACACACTAGTTTCTCCTTCCCTTTTACCTCATATCTTTGTGGCTACTGCATATATATCTCTTCCTCCAATCCCCATGGAGAAAGGTTGTCTTTACATCTAACTACTCAAGATGCAAATCTTCAGCTACTACTAGAATTAAGATAGTTATGATTGAAGTCATTTTAACAACAAGAGAAAATATCTCATTAAAGTCTATACCCTTTTTATGTGCAAACCCTTTCACCACAAGTCTAGTTTTATACATTTTTCTACCTCCATCTTCTTCCTTCAACATGTAAACCCATTTATTCTGCAATGTTTTTTTACTTGCAGACAACTTGACTCCCAAGTTTGGTTATGTGCTAAGGATTTCATCTCTTCTTTCATGGCATGCTCCCACTTCTTCCTGGTTTCTACTTGTACTGCTTCTTCATAACATTCAGGTTCACCAAAATCAATCAACAATAAATAAGAGAGAATCGTTCAGGGGGTTTACTTATCCTGGTAGATCTTCTAACACCACTTTCAGGTGTTTGAGGTACTTGTTGCTGTTGTGGTTGTTGTTTTGGCTATTGATCATTATGATTTTTACGCACCATCACTTTTTCTGTGATCTTGTCAAGCACTATTTATTCTCTGTTTTCTTTTTCCTATTTCGTTTCTTGCAGCTGATCCTTATATAAAACCTTTTCATTGAATAAGACATCTCTGCTCCTAACGAGTTTGTGTTTTTCATAATCATAAAAACAATAACCAAAATCATTAACAACATATCCAATAAAGGTACATTTCTTTGATTTTGCCTCAAGCTTTGTTCTATTTTCTTTATTAATGTGGACAAAGGCTTCACAACCAAAAGTCTTTAAAAATGAGTAGTTTACCTTTTTACCTATCCATGCCTGCTCTCGAATACCACCATCCGAGGAACTCGAAGGCCCACTGTTTATTAGATAAACAACAATATCTATATCATCTGCCCAAAATTGTAAAGGAAATCATGCATGCAATCTCATGCACCTTTGATGTGGGAGCATTCAGCCCAAAGGGAAATTATTGTAAATAATAGACATAGGGGGTCATGCATTTGTGGAATTAGTTTCCTAAATTCCAAGTCAGTTTAATATTTTGGCTTTTAAGTGTGATTAATTAGATATTCTCAAAATAAATAAATAAAATTAGGAGAGCTTTGAGGCATAAAAGCAGTGGATGTGGATCATTAAGGGATAAGGAAGCTTTTCTATTTTAGAACAGGGAAAAAGATGGAATAAAGCCTCAAGATGCTTTTTGCCATATGTATGCATTGCATGTAGAGTCTTAGAGCTTTTGGTTGAGTGATTCTAGATCATGCTAAGTTTTATAAATTATTTAGCCTCAAAGGCATTAAAGATCAGAGAGAGAGTGAGAGAGAAGGAGTGAGAATGAAGAATGAGAGGCCATGAATAGGCCATGAATTCTCTTGTAAATATTTTATTTCTTAATTAATTATTCTCATAGTTTTTTGTGCATATCCATCTGATTGATACACACTTCTCATCAGATTGCTTAACTTGAATTCTCATCAGATTGAATTCTGTTTGAAATAAATTGTGAGCATTGCATAAGTGCGAATCCCTTTAAATTTGTGAGTTATAAAGTTACACTATATGTTGGGAAAAAAATTTCTGCAGTAAATGGTAGAATATGAATTTGCTAGGAATGTGAAATTATAAACTTCCGGACATGTGTTGAAAATTTCCATGTGTTGAAGTGGAATTGGGCAATTATTTGAGGTGCATGCTTTTATATGCATGAGTGAAGAAAGACCCTGGTTATTGCAGGTCTGCCCTGCATCAGGTGGTATCAGAGCCTGGCTCTGTTTTCATTGAAGTATGTTTGTTTTGTTTTTAATGAATGCAAGAAAGTTATGTTGAGGAACTGAAGCAGGTTTTGTAGAATAACTGATATGCAACATACACAAGTGAACATGATTACATAAGTGGAAAGAAGACAAGATCTTAGAGGTGAGATGATTTTTTTGAAATTTATGATTTAAGCTTATGGTTACAGAGAAGGTGGCAGTGAACCTGGCATTCAGCTGAAGGCTAGATAGAGAGGACAATTATAGTGTGAGGTGAGTTGAAGAGATAGCCTAGAGAGAGCAGAGGAGTGCTGAAGAGGTTCCAGAGGTAGTGAACCAAGTACTTACCAAAAGACCAGATCCAGAGGGAAGGATTGGTGAGGTAAGTTGCAGCAAGAGAGATTGCTGTTGCAGAGGCTAGTACAACTCATGGTGAGTGAGAAACTCATGAGGAAGCAGTCTGCCAGAGGCAGAGGGAGTTTTTCTAGAGGAGGAAGAGGTTCAGAGAAATGCCATAGAGATGAGATGACTGCAGGAGTTCAAGAAAGAAAGATTGCAGAAATAAAGGCACAGTTGCAGGTACTGGAAGAATGGCTACAAGAGAAGAAAAATCAGAAAGGAAAATGGATCTTTCCACTGAATGGAAAGAGAGTGATTTGGCAACAATTGCAAAGGAGGTTGAGACAAATTTTGATTGCCTTGTTGAAAAATGGACTTAAAGTTCTTGCGCCAGAGTTGGAGTTTGAAAATCCCACATACAGATATATTAAAAGGAAAATTTTGAAGGAAGCAGTCAGGACTAAAAAGTCTTGTAGTTTTAAAACTGATGAGTTGTGTATGTTTGTAGGTGCAGAGGAGGTTTCCATTGGTGAAACAGAGGAGGAGATCATTGATAATTTCTTGAGTTATTGGGTAGATCCAGATCAGCTGGATAATGTGAACTCTTGTGTTTGTATAGCTGACAATTATGATGTGATTACAGGTGTTGAGGAGGATGTGCCATCTTGTGAAACTGATACAGTACAAGAGAAAATTCTTATGCATGCTGAAGAAACAGTTGAAACTGTTGAACTTGGTGATTTCGTGCAAATTGAAAGTTTATGTATGAATGCAGGTGATGATGATATGCTTCAGCGATGCTACAGAGAAATTGCATTGTTGGAATACTGGTTGGAGAATCCACAGTATGACAAGGAGATTGCAGAAGAAAGAGTCCAGTGCAGTGAACAAGAGGGAAAAGTTGCAAATGAAATTACAGGTGACAAGAAAAGGAATACTGCAGAGGGACAAGAAGTTTGGGAGGCAGCAACATCCATAGTGACAGCTAGAGCAACATGTGGGGCGACATTTATGGTGGTAGCTGAGACAAAACTGGCAACAGAAAAATCCATGGGGGCATTGAAGCCTTATATTTTTTATTCTAACAATTATTTTGTGAGTACAGGTCTAAATGAAGATGCTAGAAAAAATTTGCTAGACAAAGAAATTGAAATGATGAGGCAGATGATGATGAAGGAATCCCGAAAGAAACCAGCAACAGTGAAACAAAAGAGAAGTAGCAAGAGGAAGACAACATAAGATTGCAAGAGTGCAGCTAGTGGAGCAAAGCATCATAAAGCATGGAGACCTGGAGAAGAACAAGAGACAGAAGCAGCGGCAAATGGAAAGTTGCGGCACAAGATATGGGATCGAGGCAAACATAGATCTGAACACATGATCAGGAGATCATGAATTTTTTCTACCTTGGGAGTCTGATGCGTGAGCATTCAGCCCAAAGGGAAATTATTGTAAATAATAGACATAGGGGGTCATGCATTTGTGGAATTAGTTTCCTAAATTCCAAATCAGTTTAATATTTAGGCTTTTAAGTGTGATTAATTAGATATTCTCAAAATAAATAAATAAAACTAGGATATCTTTAGGCATAAAGGCAATGGATGTGGATCATTAATGGATAAGGAATCTTTTCCATTTTACAACAGGGAAAAATATGGAATAAAGCCTCAAGATGCTTTTTGCCATATGTATGCATTGCATGTAGAGTGTTAGAGCTTTTGGTTGAGTGATTCTAGATCATGTTAAGTTTTATAAATTATTTAGCCTCAAAGGCATTAAAGATCAGAGAGAGAGTGAGAGAGAAGGAGTGAGAATGAAGAATGAGATGCCATGAATAGGCCATGAATTCTCTTGTAAATATTTTATTTCTTAATTAATTATTCTCATATTTTTTTGTGCATATCCATCTGATTGATACACACTTCTCATCAGATTGCTTAACTTGAATTCTCATCAGATTGAATTATGTTTGAAATAAATTGTGAGCATTGGCATAAGTGCGAATCCCTTTAAATTTGTGAGTTATAAAGTTACACTATATGTTGGGAAAAAATTTTCTGCAGTAAATGGTAGAATATGAATTTGCCAGGAATGTGAAATTATAAGCTTCAGCGCATGTGTTGAAAATTGCCATGTTTTGAAGTGGAATTGGGCAATTATTTGAGGTACATGCTTTTATATGCATGAGTGAAGAAAGACCCTGGTTATTGCAGGTCTGCCCTGCATCAACCTTGCACGCTCCATGATTATCCTATTCATCCTTTCTGACACAACATTTTATTGTGGCGTTCCTGGAACTGTCTTCTCTATGTGAATTCCATTCTCTAAACAATACCTGTCAAACTCTTTGTTGCAATATTCACCTCCATTGTCTGATCTGAGACACTTCAACCTTTTTCCTATCTCATTTTCAACCAAATCTTTCCACTTCTTGAAAATATCAAATCCATCGGATTTATTTCAAATATAATAAATCTAGGTTTTTCTGGTTGCATCATCAATAACAGTAACATAATATTGAAAGCTACCAAGAAATGATACCTAACCCGGTCCCCATACATCTGTATGCACAACATCTATTTTTTCTCTCTTCTTTTCTTTCCCAACTCTAAGGAATCTGCCTCTTTTCTATTTTCCATAAACACAATTCTCACAAAATTTTAAATCAACATGCTTCAAACCTGGCAACAAATTTCTTGAGTGAAGAATCTACATCCCCTTCTCACTCATGTGCCCAAGCCTATGATGCCACAATGGCATATCTTCTCCTGTAGAGGTTAAAGCATTAATAGAATTAGAAATACCATTACATCAATACAATGTACCAACCTTTTCTCCTTTCACTATTACCAGAGATACTTTAGTGACCTTCCAGGATTTAAATGTGAAAGCGGTTACACAACCTTCACCTCCTAACTACTCTGTTGAAATCAGATTTTTCTTTAGATATAGAACATGCCTTACCTCCTTCAATAACCACTGATTTCCATTTTGATGTTTTATGAAAACTATACCCATTCCAATGATTTTATAGGGTTTATCATCACCTAATTGAACCTGTCCAAAATCTCCTTGAACATAATCATAAAAATGTTTCCTATCAGGTGTGGCATGGAATGAGGCCCCTGAATCTACCACCCAGGCATCAATAAAATTTTCTAATGAAAGAATTAAAGCATCTTGCAACACATCACCTGTTACATTCACTTCTTAATTAGTTTCTTGCTGCACGTTTCCTTATTTTCCCTTTTGATATTTGTTGTCTTTCTTGAGGTGTCCTTTCTTCCTGCATTTCCAGCACACTATCTTGATCTAGACTTGGATCTTCCTTTTCTTGACTTACTATGATATCTAGGGCTCTTTCCTTTTTCCATTTTTCTTCCCCTACTCTCTGTAGTCAAAGCATTACCTGATGTCTCACCGGAGCTTTTCCGTTACATTTCCTCGCTAAGGATTGCATCGACAACATCATAAAACATTAAAGTACTAGAACTAGAGAAAAATGTAGGTTTTAGCCCCGTACAGAAATTACCTTCATACGAATTCTAAATCACAGATAAATAAACAATGCGAGAGCATAACACATAAAAATACATATGCACAGAGATTTTCCCCTGCATCTCAAAACCGGGACTACTAGCTTGATTTTTCATTATATTCCTTTCAATGTTACAATACATATTTATACATGCCGAAGCATCCAATACCATGGACCGAAAACCATCGCGTCCAAAAAACATGTGCGAAAATCATGCACAAAACCATAGGTGGGCCCACCAACCTAAAATAGGGTCCAAAACCAAAATTTTCTGGGGCACAGCCCCGGACCCCATAAAGTGGGGTTACGGGTACCCCTCAAACCCCCTGTTAACTGTGGAAAGAATATAACACAACCGAACAATCTCCCACTTGTTGTTTTCTTTCCACAGGGGGCCACAAGAGAGCTTAGTAATTTTTCCAACCTTGAAACACCCATTGTTTCTCTACACCAAGAGAACTTCCCAGAACTAACAGATTTTGTCAATGCATCTGCAGTATTCTTCAAAGTGTCCACCTTAACCAGCAACACCTTTTTGTCTTCTATCATATCCCTCACAAAGTGATACTGAACATCAATGTGCTTTGTCTTTGAATGATAAGCAGGGTTCTTTGCCAAGAAAATTGCACTTTGGCTGTCACAGTCTATCCTTATAGCTCCCTGTACGAACCCCATACTTGAACACAATCTCTGCAACCAAACTGCTTCCTTGCTTGCATGAGTGGCTGCCATGTATTCTGCCTCTGTAGTTGATAGTGCCACTACAGATTGTTTCTTACTCATCCACTGACTGCACCTCCAAATAGGTTAAACACATACCCACTTGTAGATCTTCTCTAATCCAGATCTCTAGCCCAGTCTGCCATCACAAGCATGGATATACCAACACTCTGTCAAATCCTGGTCTTCCTTGGTAGCAGAAACCATAATCACAGTGCCACGCCAATACCTGAAACCCAGCTTCACTGATGTTCGCAGTGCTCCTTCCCTAGTTTTGACATAAACTGCTCAATACTTCCACTGCATGTGTAATGTCTGGTCTAGTACAAACCATTGCATACATCAAGCTACGGACTGCACTTGCATATGGAACACGGGACATGTCCTCTTCCTCTTCTTGTGTCTTGGGACACTGTTCAGCAGATAACCTCACACCTACAGGAATAGGAACCTTCACTGGTTTACTATCCTACATATTAAACCTCTGCAATATTGTCTCAACATACTTCCTCTGGTTAAACCAGAGCTTCCTCTTTGCCCGATCTCTTTTAATTTCCATGCCCAAAATATAGTTTGCAGCACCGAGATCTTTCATGTCGAATTTGGAGGACAATTGGGTCTTCAAATCCTGGATAATTTCTTTGTCATTTCCAACCAACAACATATCATCCACATACAAGACCAGATAAATAACACGGTCACCAATTAATTTAAAATACACACAATGATCTACTTTGCTTCTGGTGAATCCAAGTCCCCGTATAAATGCATGAAACTTCTGATACCGCATCCTTGGTGACTGTTTTAACCCATACAGAGACTTCTTTAAGTTGCATACTAGTTCTTTCTTACCCTTCACCACAAAGCCTTCAGGTTGCTTCATGTAGATTTGCTCTTCCAAATCCCCGTGAAGAAATGTTGTCTTCACATCCATCTGTTCTACCTCAAATCAAAAGCGGCAGCAACAGATAAAAGTAATCTAATAGAAGTTACCTTGGCAACAGGAGAAAAAATATCACCAAAATCAATTCCCGGCACCTGGGAATAACCTTTTGCTACCAACCGAGCTTTGTATTTCTCCACCTTCCCTCCTGCATTTGTCTTCTTCTTGA
>APFE030412817.1:51876-96927 GCA_000404065.3 Pinus taeda
CCCCTGGAAAGGTCAAAGGGCGCGAGTTTCATCTTTAAAAAGTTACTTGTGGTCACTTCTAGAGCCTTCTAGAAGAACATTTGACGTGTATTGAGCGCCTCCAGATGGTTCATGCATCCCTATGATAGAGGAACTTATCCCATCAAGAGAGGAGCTACCCCATCCAAAAGAGGTAGTATCCCATTGATGTTGGAACTGAATAACTTCCTCTAGAACGCTATAAATACAGGCCTTGGGCCAGAGGAGGGGAGGTTGAAAGTTGAACATTCCAAAGGGTAAATGCTGTTGGAATTAAGACTTCCATTGTTAACTTGTGTGGAGAGATTACTATCCTTTCTTATTGCCATATTGGAAGTGGGTGAGCTTGTCAAAGTAGAGGAAATCTCTTGTTGGACCCTGGGAGGAGCTTGCACAACACCAAGGCTCAGGTTGTAATGGTTCCTTTTTTGTTTCCTTAATACAAATAAGTCCATTCTTCTCAATGATTTGTTGTTAATCAATTATTTCATGTACTCCTTGGTCTATGTGATGAATATGCTTTGTTTTATGAAATATTCAGGTGTTATGTAATCGTTGCTTTGTTAGTGTATGCAGGTCTTAAAGTGAAGGAGGAGCTCATCTGGATCAGCAAGGCTGGACTGCTACAACAAGCGTTGGACCTAAGGTAAGATCGGAAAACACTTAATCTCTCATAGAATAATGTGTGTTTAGAGAAGGATTGCTCTTGTTTGGTTTGTTTGTCACTAGAGAGTCTTAGACTCCTAGGGAGGTTAGCTTTGTTCGCAAAAATAACTCCTTCCGCATGACAAATAGCACGCTGTAAGGTTTGTGCGTTACTCCTCTTGACCCACATCATAGTAGAGACAGGGAGAGCAGTGATGTAGAATTCCATGAGCACCTCCTTAGTAGGTCTAGCGGTGGCCGAGATTTTGTTGAACAAGGTGTTGAACCGGATGTTAAAATCCTTAACCTTTTCTCTTGTTTCCATTTTCAAAAGGGATAGTTCTAAAACTAAGGCCGCAGGGGGTTTTTCATCGCTATACTTATTTAAAAAGGCTTGCTGAAAGTCAGCCCATGAGGTGATCGATCTGTTTCTCAAGCTAAAGTACCATGTGGACGCTGCACCAATCAAGGTAAAAGGGAATAGGCGACATACTATATCTTCATCGGCTACCCCCAACATGCGCATGGCCTGGAAGAAAGAGTAAATATGGTTTTCAACGGTGTCTCCCCGCTCAGGGTCAAATTTAGTTAGTACTCTTTTTGCATTCTTGGGTAAAGGATGCTGTTATCCAGGTACTTCTATAGCGTCCTGAGTGAGCTAGGGAGGAAGTGCTCCGGCAGGAGGTGGGAGTTGGTTCCCATCGGGTTGAGGAGTATTAGCCATATCATAGATAGGGATGTTCTGGTTGAAGGTTTCTTCAAGGATTTCTCTATTAAGACTTCCCAAATCAGACCAGGGATTACCTTCAGAGAGTGGGTCTTCAGGAATTTGTTCCCAGGGGGTGTCAATACTTTGTAAGGATTCAAGCACTATATCTTCAAGAGATGGGGTTGTAGATGTCTCTTCGTTTATGGAATAGATCCTTGGCTTTCTTTTAGTTGTCAGAGGTAAAGAGTGAAAGATGGGGAGCTGAGAGAGGGAACGAGTGTAAGCCCGAGTAATTATTATGATTGGTTGTTCTTGAGTGACAGGATAATCCCACATTGTCTCTTCTTCAAAATGAGGCTTTTCCAAATGAGAGGAAGGGTCTTTTCGACCTTCACAATCCATGCATTAATATTTTCAAGTCCATGCGCGAAATTTATAGATGAAATCATAAGAAGCTGTGGACGACGATTCAACCCTCCTTCTAGTGCCAATTTGTTGACATGGCGAGTTTTCGCTATATCAACAAGGGGAACTAACCTGATCGCAAGCCCCAATTTGACCTGCTTTCATTTGGAATGGCTGGTTCCAACGGGTTTTAAGAGACCCCGTAAACTGTTAAATGAGTTGAAAGATTGCTTATGGGAAGAAGGCTTCAATTACGTCAACAAAATAAAACAACTAACCACTATTTATTGAATCTTCTAACAACTCTAATCTATGTCCTAACTATCCTAATCTATCCTGTAGGAGCAGGACAAAGAAAGGTTAAACATCATATATGAATTCCAAGTCTAGATGAATCAATTACTGGTTCACATAAGAACAAGGCTGTATTAATTCTTAATTGCAATCCAATCATTCATATAGGAATACACATTCCATTTTATGGAAGAGAGGCTTGCAACTGATGTCCAACATAGTTTTGAATTAGCAACCTTTCATGATTTAACCATGATGTTGAATCATATTCAGATAACCAGACATAACCATAAACTATAAGTTATCAATATGCACAAAAACAAAGGAAGAGGAAAGTCAATCTGAAACATATGCTCCTTATTGAACCAAACAATCTTTCTTTATTCACAATAAATAAAAGTTGTTCCTTCCAAAAGAAAGCCTCCATTCTCTTATCTGGAGGTAATTCTTATGCAGACCTCCATGACCCTCCGTCTCCCATGACCTTGCCTTTTCCCTCTTTTCATTACACAGATCAACATATATCGATGAGAACGATCAGTGAAACTGCTGACACGCCGAGGTCACCTTTGGTGGAGAGTTATACTTCCAGGGGAATGAATGGATGCCTTTGGAACAGAGAAGGACGACGTATCATTTCTTTGCACCTGTGTGGACTGGCTATCATTCTCTGTCATTTTCTGAAGGAAACTAAATATGTTGTGCTTATCATCCCATATCTGGCATGCTTTGTGATGTAACTGGTAGTGATGACATCTTGATGGAACAAATCCATCATGAGTGCTTATACTGAACTGAGGGAGTGCTTTCATTATGCACTATGGTAATCTGTATTCCCTTTTGCAGAGTGTGTTTTGCAGTATCGACACCGATGGTGCAGAGGTGTCATCTTGATATAATTTACCTTTATCCATTACCGGGTTTGTTCGAATTTGCCTGCAAAAATAATTCACATTAGCTATGATTATGTAGATATGATAAAAATTCTTAAAAACACAAATCTTGCCTTCAGGAAGTGCTTATAACATCAAAAGGAACAATTGTGAAAGAATCGCCCCTTGGTTTTTAACCCCATGCATTGAATAAGTCCCGCAAGTGAAATCCACTTTAAGCTGAAAATCATTGCAAAACAACGAATCGGGTGGTATTTCGGAAAGGGTCTAAGTGGTAACCGGTATTGCGAGGAAGGCCCCTGATTCCACTCTTCAAGCAACACATGGCAACTATGAGGACGAACGATACTGCTTTTCGGACGGGTATTCCTCGAGCAACTCATTCACTCGAAATCTGCATGGACCGTTGGATCCACAAAGGGTAGATCAACAGTGGAGGGACTTAACATAGGAAAACACCGAAAAACCCATGGTCGGACCATACAGTCGGACTTGAAATATCATGGATGAGAACCTATATCCTATCGGGTCCGCCATATTGGTTTTTGCATTAAAAATCACGACCACAACGATTTATCGAATACACAGGAATATACGTGAAAATCTGCAATTGGACTGTACAACTAGACTTCAAAATTTATGCATTCGAGTTAATAATTATCAGCGGGTCCGAAATATCGTTGTGCGTCTTATATATAACCTCGGGAACCTGCCAATTGCAATGTGTGATGGGGCTTCAGACCCGACGTATATATATGTGTGTGTTAATATTGTCGGTGGGTCCATAATGTTAGACTTCCTTTGGAAAAAAAGAAACCCGCCCTCAATATCTTTCGAAAACAAAGAAATACACGGGAAAACCCAAGTCCGACCATTAGGCCAGACTTGAAATATTATATGCCAGGCTCTATAATCATCGGCGGGTCCAGGTGATAATGGTGCGCCATATATATAGACCCCGAACCCCACCAATAGTAATAAGCGATGGGGTCCCGGACCCGAAACATATATATCGTGTTTCATAAAACCATCAAGTCCGATAAATAGTTGCGTGCCTTTATAGATATAAGGGTTGGGCCTGGCTCATAGCGATATGCGATATAGCTCCGGACTTGATATATATATAGAATGCGGTTGATAATGTCATCGGGTTCGGAGCGTAGTGGCGCGACATATACATATAAGCCTCGGGACCCCACCGATTGCGATGTGCGATATGGCTCCAGACCCGCAATATATGAATTTGGGTTAATACTGCCATCGGGTCTGCAAGATAATGGTGAACACTAAGTCTTAGTGTTGATTGTGATAGGTGGAAAAGGGGATTTACGCATGTTTTTGAGCATTTCCGCTATAAAGAGCTATGACGGGAATAATGATGCAATGGAGGGTTTTGTGGGTAAATAAATCCCGATGAGCATATGAATGAAGGGCTTAAACAAGGTTATAGATGAATCATGCAAGGGATTTATTAAAGGGGATTTAGCCATTTGTGAATTGAAGATTTGACTCCTCAGAGAGCTAAATCCCTCGGGTAAAATAAATTGTTACCAAGGCAAGTTTTGATAGGGTGGTGGTTGTGGCCACAATAGTATGCCAAGTATACTTTACATGGTCAAAACAACAAAGATACAGGGATTTTGGAGCTGGTGCATTTAGATGTGTGCGAGTTATTTTCTTCTCCGTTGCTGATGAGGCACAAGTATTATATTACTTTCATTGATGATTTTTATCGGAAAACTTGGATTTATTTTATGAAAAAGAAATATGAGGCCTTAAACAAGTTCATGAAGTTTAAGGCCTTTTGAGAAGTGACAATAGTGGAAAATATGTCTCTATTTCCTTTAAGGCGTTTTGTGCAAAGGAAGGTGCTAGGAGAGAGTTGATAGCACCTCATAACCCTCAGGAGAATGGGGAAAATAAGAGGAAGAATGGGAGTATTGTTGCATCATCCAAGGCTATGTTGCATGATCATAGTTTCCTAGTTTTTTGTGGGAAGAATCATGCAATATTTTTGCATAATAGGAGTCCACATAGGGTGCTTGGACAAGTTACACTAGAGAATTATTTCACAGGCAAGAAGCTTGATGTTTCACATTTTTGGATCTTTGGTACAAAGGCCTACTGTCATGTGTCCGCGGATAGTAGGAAGAATTTCGATCCTACAATAGAAAATGGAATTTTTGTGGGATATAGTGAAACAACTCAAGTATACAGGGTGTACCTTCCAGGATTTAGGAAGACACTTCTCAGGTGAGATGTGAGATTCCAGGTGGATTAGGTTCAGAGAGTTTCCTTATAGCATGAGAAGATTGCAGTACCTGAGGGTGATCTACTCACTCCCAAACAAGAGTCAAAACCAACACCTTAGAGTTAGCCACAACCACAATCTAGTGGCAAGAGGGTAGCACAATAGGATTTGCAACAAGATGAGGAGAAACCAGGATGAGATCAAACAAATCAAACAGAGCCACCCACCATAGGGAGGAAGAAGGCCAAGTGGGTCAAGAGGTTGATTTAGAAGGCTCATGAGTAGGTAAAGACTCCTAACACCATGTTTAGGTAGAGTAAACAACCACAAAGGCACAAAGGTTATATGCAATGTTACCCACCACGTATGGGTAGTATGCATAAGAGAAATTTTTTCTCCTAGATGACCCTCAGGGAACAATAAACTTCCCATTACAACCCCAAAATATCTTAATGTTCCATTTTCTCTACCACATGAGCCATCCATGTGGTCCCTTGCCCATCTGATTTGAATGTATGTTTGAAGGTGGGCCTCCTGACCCCAAAAGTATGGATTTTCATTGGTATAGTTGAGTAATTTTTCTTACTTGTCATGGGCACTTTTGGGCATGGATTGGTGGGGGGATTTGGTGGAAAGAGTGGGTTAAGTCTGTGTTCTTGTCTCCACTGCCCAATTTTGTGGTTACCCTTATATCCTAATCCCATGGGATCCCCTTTACTGACCATTATATTTGGGGATGGCACTACATGAGAAATCCCAATTTTTGTTATGTGTTCCTGCTTCATTATACCACCTACATCACTCCCCTTCCACTCTTTTAGCCCCTTTCATCTATTTTCCCATCCGGGTCCACATGTGTCCACTGGGTCCACATAAGTTTAGCCTCCCCCTCCCTTTGTCAACACCTTGGGTCAGGCCTGGAACGATGTCCCGAAGGTTGATGCAACTAAAAAGAAAATAAAAAGCATAATTTGGCCACTCTCAACAGGAAATGTGCCACAAAATGTAAAAGATAGCCGAGACACACAAATTTAGCACGTGGGAAAAAGCCAAACATAAGTTGTGCCCCTTATACATAGCCATCACCATGGCTCCTATGTGCCCTAGATGAGCCCTGTCCATCATTAAGGAACTGATGATTGTCCCAAACCTTAGTGGGTGATGGACTACCCCACCTCAAGGGGGTACCCATTGGTACATATTACACATCGTGCTCTCCATCCCATGGAGCCCCGAGCAGTTATGAAGAAAAATAAATCAAAGAAAAAAATACATGATTATAGGTGGAAAAACAAAGGCTAGGTGACTCATACCACTATTTTCTCCCTCCTACACTCATATACCCAATTGTGGGCTTCCCTCATTATAGCGACCTTTGCACCATGGCATGTAGTCTGGATGTTTCCCCTGATCCCCACTTTGTTCCATTACTATATCATATGCCACCTACCACTTGAGGGATGTACCATGGACATGTCACCCCATTTAGAGTTGAAACCACCTAATAGGGTCTTGGTTAACCCCCTTATTAAGATTGGAGACACTTATATATGTCAAATCCCACTATGGAAGGGCATGCCATCATGAAGTGCCCCATTGATCTCATGACTTGTAAACTTTATTACCCAATTATTCTAATGACTTGTTGTATTGCATTGCAAGGGGACACATTGGATCTTATGCATGATTGCATGTGGTTCTTCATTTGGGGCTTGGTTTCCCTATACAGGGTCCTAACCCTCCAAAGGGATGCATTAACACTTATAGGGTGAGCGTTGAGAGACATGGGCCTTCACCATAGTGTATATTAATTCATGGATCCCTAATATCACTCTTTGATTGCTCGTGTCCCGCCTTTGGGATGGGGATGATGCACCCGGTTCACCATGCCCAACCAACTCCACAGTTGCACCATACACTTGGCAGATGTTCCAAGGTCAAGAGGATGTCTCCTACTGCAGAGGGAGGGCTTATATTAATCCATCCCTTATAGATGGTCTATAGGCATGTACGATTTATTTGGAAACCCATGAGGACATCCTTGTGCCCCAACACCCACTTCGGAGCACCACAGGTTCTTGTTTGGAAAACAAGGGGCCAACCCCTTTTCCACTATATTTGGAGTCCATTTCTACATCATGGCATGCCTTTGGACTTCATTAGGCCTCCTCAAAGGCTCAACCAATCACTTTATTGATAATTCAAACCTGTTGAGGGGATTATATTTACATTATTGAGCTATTTGGTGGGCTTGTTGTTGATTTTTGATAGCTTGGGAGGTACTCCAAACCTTAGGGTTCAGGGTTTGGAGGCTAGAGCACCACAAAAGTCATTTGTGGGCTTAGAACCCAAGGTTGGGGTTTTTCACCCATCGATTTTTGGGCCAAAACCATGAGGCGTTTTCTACATGCGGTGGATAAAGATGATAGAGGATGAGGGGGAGAATCAAAGACAATAAAAACCGTCGAAATCCGAATTGTAGAAGATGAGATATGAATTTTTGAAGTTAATAATTGATTTTTGGGCATTCAAGTCATGTAGGCTTGAAAATAGTTATGTCCAAAAGACATGTCTATTAGAGAATTTGTGGAACCCTTCCATTGTGTATAAATAGAAGGTAAGAGAGGATGATTTAGTACATGCAAGGGAACAACACAAATCAAGTGAAGAGCTTGTTGAAGAAAAGGATTATCTCTGATTTCGTCGCAAATAAAGAAGGCAAATCAAAAAAGGAGAAGAGGGTATGTTAGGGCATTTTTCAAGACTGTTTGGTGGTAGAATTTCTTGTGCACGAAGGCCAAGTAAAAAGAGGAGTGTCTGGGTCAGTTTTGGCACATTTGTGGTGTGGTTTTCCTATAGAGAACATGGCACAACCTTTGGAGGCTAGTATGAATAGGTCGCAGGCCTAGTTGTGACTAAGATAGGGGGCTGAGAGGTTGTTCTGTGGGACAGAATAGGCCGTAGGCCTTAAAATATTTGTGCGGGAGGAAGTGTGGACCTATTAAAGGCTTGTTTGTGCACAAAATAGTAGCATGTGGGTAGGGAAGAATTGTGGAGGAAGACTGCAACTGGAGAAGGAGCTGTGAGGATGTTTTGTAGGGATGACGTAGGGCTACAGAAATCCCTAACCAGATCACAATGACTACAACAATTTAACACTAGACTAGAGGTATGTTTACCATTTTTTTTGCCTTGTGTTGGGTCAAGTATATACTAGTTTGGATCAGATTTTTGATCAACTTGTGGAAGCCAAGTGGTTGGGCTTGACTTGGTGGTTAGAAGCCTAACCTAAGAGAAGATTCTATAGTGGTTGGATTGGGCACCTTTGGAATGTTGGAAGGAAGCATGTAGGTAGCTCAAAGTAGCCCTAAAAGTAATAGAATTAGACAACTGTGTGTTGGGTGAAGAGTTGAGCCTATGTGTAGCTCCTTGATGGACGAAAGAAATTATTAGAAGGTGGAAGTTTGATGCTCAAGTATTGGCCAGCCTAGAGGAGCAGTTAGATCAAATCGTGTTTATTATAGTAGAAGTGACTTGCCACTGGGATAGGTGGCAACCCTCCTGGAGTCTCTATGTGTTGTTTCTTGATGGACTAAGTGTTGAAGAATGTAACTGGGTTCGGTCTTCATAATTGTATTTGAATCTCAATGAAATGCATTTATTATTAATATTATTATTATGACTTATTAAAGCATGGGTTTCATGCTTGGGTCATCATGTTTTAGGTCAAATTCCCCATTGAGGACTTCTAGGATTAATACTAAGTCATTAGAACTATTATTCATTTAAAAATACCCTTCTTTGGCTTTTGAATCATGTAAAAATATTTATTATTGAGTCAAATAAGGTATTTGTCACCTCCACACCTACTCGACCTCAAGCAAGGTAATTCGACCTCACCAGAGGTCTATATATTGGAGCAGTTCGAATCATTTGGACACATCTCACTCATAAGTTCGATATCCAAGAGGAGGAAAAAAAGTGCGAAATTCCAAGAAGAGAAGGAGAAGTGATAGAAATATCATGATCAAAGTTTTTGGGTCATCTCTGTTTCACACGTGTGGATTTTCTAGTCTACTACTAGAGGGCTCAAGTGTTGTTGCAAGGTCGAAGTTGTTGTTGGGCTAACTGCCGGGTCAAATTTGTTACTAGGCTAACTCCTAGGTCAAAGTTGTTGTTGGGCTAACTGTTGGGTCGAAGTCGTTAATGGATTGAAGTTTTGTTGTTGCTAGATCGAAGTTATTGTTGAAAATATTATCATCTACAGAAGGAAGAAAAGACTGACTTGGTGTGGAGGAAATCTGTTAGAGTCTTTGATTATCTCGAGAAGTTATTAAGGAAGAGTTGTTGACTGTTTCCCCTAAATCGGGGTTTCCCCTTGTTGTCCACCTATATATGGTGTTTGTGATCTTTGTGCTATTGTTTTTGTAATTGCTTGACGACCTAAAGTTACAAGAGGAACATACACAAACATAATAATATCACAAGTAACTATCAACATAAAGAAAATATTTTTACGTTTTTGATTTTCTAGCATATTATCAGAGCTAAGGTGAAAAAGGGAAAAAGGCAACTCAAAGATCTATTGAAAAGAAGAATAAGGAGTTCTAAGAAGCTTTGAATGATGGTCATCAAAAGGAACATATAAGAATTCAAGTCTATCATCTTCAAGGACAATTTATAACTCAATGAATGGAGAAAACAAGCTAGAAGGAGCATCTAATTATAGGGCATGGAAGAAGAGGATAAACCTCATCCTCGAGAAGAATAAAGTTTTGGATCTAGTCAAGGGAAAGGTAAAGAAGCCTACTAATGAGTCAAGTGATGTAGAAGAGACAAAATTCAAGGAAACAAAAATATTGGCCATGACTCTAATGGTGGATGGAATAAAGGATAACCTCATCCCCTATATATCCAACATAGACTCTGCTCAAGATATGTATGAGGAATTATCAAAATTATTCACTATCAAGGATCTAGGTCAAATAACAAGCCTTAAAAATGAAATAAGATCTATAAATATGAAACGAAGACATTGTGGCATCTTTCTTTGTGAGAATAACTAAATTAAGAGATGAACTACAAGCAATTGATTAGATAGTACCAAATAAGGAGGTTGTAATAACTGCACTCCTAGGTTTACCAACGTCATGGAGTGCTTTCTCATCAGGTCTCTGTTGATTTATGGTAGCATTATATGTGCTCTAAGTCTCAAAATTTCCAGGGAGGCTTAGACACATGCATTCTACAATACCTAGAAATTGTTTTGGGGAATTCCACCCGGTGACAGTTTTATTAAAATAATTAATTATTTTAATGGGACCCTAAGTCTAAACTCAAGAAATTAAAATAAGAAAAGGGTATTAATCAAAATGTGGATGAAAATTCTAGAAGAAGACGAGGATCAAGCCAAAATTATCTAAGCCATGGATTAGAAGTTAATCTTGGATGTTGGTTGTCCAATAGAAAGATATAAGAAGAGGCTTGAGGGGAACTTGGATAATACATTGAGTGAAGATCAGAAGATCGATTTTCTGAAGGAAAACAGCTATTGGAAAGAATTTGAAGTGATATTTTGCAGTCAGGTGCAGGGAAAGTTATGTTTAGAGATTTCTCTTGGTCTAGGGATACTCAACAGAGGAGGTAGAGAAAGATCCAGGAGAGGCAGCACAAATCTAGAAGAAGCTGACGCAGGGCCACACAGAGGTAGTGTAGGCTGATGCAAAGGCAACACAAAGCCTTGAGGAAGTCCGTAAATTGCTGGAGGGATCAATTTCTGTAGCTATAAGCCAAGGTGTGAGACCAGGAGAGAAGAAGTCAGAATATCAGAGGCAAATCGATTAGCTGGGAGGAGTGACACAAACTCCAAATAGTGTGACATTAGGCTGACGTAGTGATTACATAGAGGCTAGTCATTCATTGGTTGGATCAGGTAGGAATTCCAGTGATAGTATGAGGTAATCTCACTTATCTCTCTATCAGTGATATTCTCAGTACTGGATAGCCAACAGGTCATCCAGATATTGTATTCAGAAATTACTACTGCTTAATTATAAAACACTCAGTTGCTGCACCGGTTTTCCCACACTAGATTCTTCTAGGGACATTTGTCCAAAAATAATTGTGTAGATGAGTTGTATTTCTTTCTTGTTCAGTTTCTTTTTTTTGTATTTTATTTAAATGGTGAAGGCTACAATGTATTAATTTTAGGTTTTACAGTAGGAAATAGTAAATAATTTTGTTCAGTAATTAAGAAATAGAGGAACTGCAATTAGTTGCAGCAGTAGAAATTTGGGCATCCAAATGTTCACATGGTATCAGAGATACAGGTGAAACAAGAGAACAGTTCCAGAAGAGCCCAACGCTGAAGGAGGAAGTGAGTTCAAAATTCCTGCAGAGGCAACAAATCAAATTCCTATAGGGATTGCGTAGTTTAGGCAAGGAGGGAAAGATTTTCGTGATGGATCTCTCTCTGAGTCAGTTGACAGAGAGGTAGGATTTCTAGATTGAAATCTGTCAGTGACAGAGGGAGCAATGAAGCAGTAGCTTTAGTGAAGAGGGGTTTTTGGTGGGACACAGTTTTTTGTAGGTAGTTGCTAGGCAAAAAGACATTAGAAGGAAGAAGAGAGACACTTGAGGGAATTTCTTCCTCAGAGAATCCCTGCCAGGGAATTCGAATTCTCATTTGTTGAGTAGTAGCAAGAGAGAGGAGGTCATTTGACTTTTTCGATTGGCAGAGATGGAAGCCAGTGGATTGAGAGATCATGATAGGTTGGATGGTGCATCCAAATATGTGATCTGCAATGCAAGCATGTCATGCCTTTTGGATGATCATTTTCTCAAGATCTACATCGACAACATGGTAGATGATCTCGTAAATCTAAATCTAATCAAGAAGTACAAGGGAGAATTGGTAAAGACCAAGAGAATGATCCTTGACAAAGTGAAGGATCATATAGTCCATCACATCGCTGATAGAGACACCTCCAAGGAGATGTGGGATTCATTGTCGATGTTGTATCAAGGATCTTTCGAGCAACGAAAGATGTAATTGGAGCAAAAGGTGAGATCTATGCAGATGTAGAAGGGGGAACACATTGATCCATTTCTTACTAAGCTTCAAGAGAACTGAGATGAGCTATAAGCTATGCGGTCAAGACCTCAAGGTTCTGAGATTGTAAGACTAGCCCTGAATTCAGTTTCTGAGGAGTGGAATTTTTTTGTCTAGAGCATCCTGGGCAGGGCGACTTTGCTAGACTAGGATGGAATGTGGGTAGCTCTTAAGAAAGAGGAGCGAAGGAGAGACTTGGTCAAGTGTAAACTTGAAGGAAGCATCAACAGTGGGTCGAAGCCCAAGGAGGAGGAAGAGAATGCAACCCTCACATCCAAGGGGCAACAAGAGCAGTGGAAGAAGAAGAAATATGTTTCGAAGATCAAATGATTCAGGTGTGGTAAATTTGGTCAGTAAGCAACACAATGTCCTCTCACGAAGACATATAAAGATGAGAAACATGTTCTGAAGTTTGTAGGTGCAAATATCTAGGAGGAGGAGTTGCCATGACAACTGAGATAACTCCAGGAGTGAGGTGGGCAGATTTAGAGCTGTAGTTTGAAAGGACTACAAATGGGAAGGATCCTTGAGGAGTCCACCTCTCAAATAAATTCCTTGCTATGGGAGACCAGATCAAAAGTAGCAGGATGGACTAGTGTCAGTTGATGCAAAGGAGTGCTAGCAGAGACAGTTGCAGTGGTTAGGAGCGCCAAAGACTAAGCAACGTAGAGTAGAGTTGGCAGCAATGTAGTTGGCACAGAGCAAAGGTTAGCAACAACGTAGAGGCTTCAGTGGGTCAGTACAGAGACTCGTAGCAGTCAAAACAACGATATCCATCATATTGAATACTTGTTCAATAATTTTGGATGCTTTTCCATTGTTGATGCAATAGTAGCAGCAGTTGGAGAAGGTTGTAATGTAGATGCAAAATTGGCGGTGGCAGTGCTAGCAGGAGCATGGATGCAGAATTGAGAGGGATTTGTAGTATGGATGTAGTGTCAACAGTGGCAGGGTCAACAAAAGTACTGATGCAACATTTGCACAGTAGTTGGTGGACAAGATGTCAGACATCAACAACGCAGAAGGAGATGCTACATAACAAAGTGATGCTTCAACAGGTTGCATTACTAGAGAACCTTCCTCGCTAAGAGGGAGTGTTGATTTCTGGTAGCATCAGATGTGCTATAAGTCTCAAAGTTTGCAGGGAGGCTTAGACACGTGTATTCTCCAATACCGAGAAATTTGTTTGGGAAATTACACCCGAAGACAGTGTTATTAAAAAAATGAATTATTTTTAACGGGACCCTAAGTCTAAACTTAGGAAATTAAAATAATTAAAGGGTATTAATCTAATTGTTTGTGAAAATTCTAGAAGAAGATGAGGATCAAGCCAAAATGATATAATCTATTAATTAGAAGTTAATTTGGGCCATTGGTTGCCCAATAGAAAGATATAAGAAGGGGCTTGAGGGGCACTTGGAGAATACATCGAGTGAAGATCAGAAGATCAATTTTTTGAAGTAGAGTAACTGTTGGAAAGACTTTTGAAGTGATCTTTTGTAGTGAGGGGCAAGGATAGTTCCAGTTGGATATTTCTCCTAATTTGGGAATACTCAACAGAGGATGCAGAGAGAGATTCGAGAGAGGCAACGCACAACCAGAAGAGTTTGATGTAGGGCCATGCAGAGGCAACATAGGTTGACGTAGAGGCAACGCAGAGCCTTGAGGAAGTCCATAAATTTGTTGGAAGGATCGATTTATGTAGTTGGAATCTGGGGTATGAGACCAGGAGAGAAAAATTCAGAATCTCAAAGGAAAATCGATCAGCCGGGAGGAGTGACGCAAACCTCAAACAATGTGATGCTGGGTTGATGCAGTGACTACGCAAAGGAAACATAGAGACAACTAGGGGCTAGTCATTCAATGGTTGGATTAGCCAGGATTTCTAATGATAGTGTGAGGTAATCTCACTTATCTCTTCTCTGTATTGGATATCCAACAAGGAATCTAAATATTGTATTCATAATTTACTACCGCTTAATAATAAAACACAGTTACTGCATTGGGTTATTCTGGGGACATTTGTCCATAAATAACTGTGTAGATGTGTTGTATTTCTTTCTTTCTTTCATAATTTATTGAAATGGTGAATTTTGATGTGTATTAGTTTCGATGTTTACTATAAGAAACAACAAATAATTTTGTTCAATAATTAAAAAATAGAAGAAGCGTAATCAATTGCTACAATAGAAATTTCAGTATCCAAATATTCACGGTCTCAACAACTGGAAGGAACCTCCTACATTTGAACAAATATGGAATGCATGCAGTCAGTAAGAAGTCAGAATCTCTTAGTAAATAACAAGGAGAATGAATAAGAAAATGTTTCAAATGCCTACTCGGCTCATCACAAGAACAAAGGATCATTCAAGAAGTCTAAAGGGCTTAGAAGGAAGATATACCTTTCAAAAACCAAATGCTACAACTGTCACAAGATGGGTCACTATAAAAGTGATTGTCCTAAAAATACAATAAATACAGATCATGCAAATGTTGCCAAAGAAGGATCTCCAAAGAAGCACAAGACCGAAGAATCGGAAATAAAGGACTTATACTACTGAGCCCTTCTACTCTAAGTTTTTTTATTTTGTTTTGTATTTTTATTTTTAGAACTTATAGGTTTAACATTATTTGGAAAAACATTATTGAATTGTTTTGTTAAATTTTTAGGTATCCCTCGAGATTGGATTAACAGGGATCCCTCACCATTTTCCAAAGATAAGTGTCTTACTCCATGTATTATATTTTATATTTGGTTTTCCTTTTCCTATCTAGATGTGTTTACACTAGATACTAATAACATTTCCTTTTATATTTTCCTTGTTTAGGAAAATCTTCTTGATATGCTCAAGGGTTATGAAGAAGATCTCACAAGACAAAGCATAGAATATCTATTGGAATTAATGTCCTATAAGATTTTTCTAAACTCAAAGGTATGTATTAGACTATAAGTTTTGTTTCTCTTCATTATAAAGATATATTCATTCATTCTAAGAATTTTGCTTTATATTACTAACAAGTTTTATGTCGAGGACCTTTGAATCATAAATATTCTTAGTTGAATTGAGGCTTCTGTGATCCATAATAATTGAAAGAATAACTTCGGCATAAATCACATGTAGGCAGACATTTGTCGACGTGTTTCGAACCAACAAGTGTGGTTCATCGTCAGGACAAGTTGAAGAAACAGATCCAGCTTAGCATGTTAAATAGTCTGAGCAGAGACTCCAACGGCTAAATTGACCAAGGGCTAATTTTTACCTTAGGACCCAGGTCAAATTATTATTCATTATTTTTTTTTTTTTTTGTAAGTTGGGGCGGGACTCTCCGATTTACATGTCCATTATGTACCCCTCTACGGGGGAAGGGTAGCCCAAGATTTGAACCCGAGACTTCCGGTTCGGTGAGACTTCATTTCCACGGCCCTTGCCGCTTGAGCTACCCATGTGGACAAATTATTATTCATTAATTTAATATTAATACTATTTTTTATATTTATTATTATTATTTACTATTTATGGAACTAAGTTAAATTAGATAAAAAAAATAAAAAAATAAAAAAATTAATGCTTCGTTTTTAAAATTAATTATATATATATTATATTATATATATATATATATATATATATATATATCTATAATTTAATTAATTAATTAAATTAAAGTTTTTAAAACTAACCATTAAAAGTATTTATTTAATCCTAACTTAATAACCTAATATTATAACTTTAATATATATATATATATATATATATATATATATATATATATATATATTAAGTTATAATATTAGGTTATTAAGTTAGGATTAAATAAATACTTTTAATGGTTAGTTTTAAAACTTAATTTAATTAATTTATTTTAAATTATTTATATATATATGTGTGTGTGTGTGTGTGTGTGTTGTGTGTGTGTGTGTTATAATATTAGGATATTAAGATAAAAGTTAGGATTAAAAAATACTAAATAAAGTATTTGTCTAGGAGATTAATCATTATATTAAATCTACCCTCATTAAAATCATTATGTTTGTAGAACCCTAAAAGGTTCTCTATAAAACCCTAACCTAAGGGTATGTCAATACTAATGTGAAAAACCCTAGTCTACTTAGGGTTACTGATGAAATCTAGAAAATACTATTCTTTTGATGCTTGGGGTTTTGATGGTTAATGTCATGTATTTTAGGGTTGAATGGTAGTGTGTTCCTAGACCTCGAGGTTTTGATAAATTATGGTCTATAAGTAAAACCCTTATGTATCGAGAGTTAGCTCAAATGAATGAATTTCTAGGTAAATGTTTGTCTATATGATCAAAACCCTAGTTTGATCTAGATTGTTATATGTTTGACTTTAAATATATTGATATTTGTGCCTTGGTATTACCTAATGGATATTGATATGCTTTTGCATGATTATGAAATCACAGATATGGATATGTGCTAACCTAATCATCAATAGTATGTAAGTTATAAGGTTTGTAACTAAGCCCTAGTAGAAGTTGGTCATATTGTTGAAATCTTAGATCATGTTATGACTAGTTTTGATTGTTGACATCTACTAATTATGGGATTTTGAGGTCTAAAATGGGCCTCCTAAGGAAATTATAAAATAATAGTGGAAATAATTAAATAAGATTAGATTATGTCATCAAAGTTTAGAGGGAAAAAAGATAAAATTATTTTTTCAACTTGTATTTTCAACTTTTCTTTGTATGGGTTTACTCATATTTCAAGCAGAAACACTCGTTGAATGCATAACTTATTTCCTAATCCAAGGAGTACCCATGTTGCATACTTTCGATGGACCCTGCTACAGGAAAAATGAGAAATATATGAAAAATGTGATTGCAATCACGTTGATTCATGTATTTCTCATTTTTTGTGTAGCAGGGTCCATCGAAAATATGCAACATGGGTACTCCTTGGATGAGGAATTAATTTTGCATCCAATGAATACTCCCATTTGAAATTTGAGTAAAACCTTAGGGAGATAAGTTGAAAATAAAAGTTGAAAAAGTAGTTTCATTATTTTATTATTTTTTAATCTTTGTACTTTTTTACACCAAAATGGTGAATCATCCCCCATGGTTGACATCATCATCTTGAATCCTATTGGTTCTAATAAAGTTTATTTTGGTTGTACATTTTTTTTAGGAGGCCCATTTTAGACCTCAAAAATCCCCTAATTTGAAGGATTAATGTCTCATGTATGGAATCCAAGGTTTACATTAAATCCTAGTAGAAGTCTAACATATGAATTCTAAAGTTGTTATATGCATTGTAGAAATACACTTGTTTGAATTTCTTCTAGGGGTTGCAATATATTATAGTAGAGTATGTCATATCTCTGGAAGACATATTGAGGCCCTAGATATAATGATATTGATATCTTGATTGAGGTACTAATGTGATCTAAGGGTTATAACCTCACCCGAACAAGAAGTTGAAGCATAAAAGTATGTGTCTCTTGTTGTTTGTGAACCTAACTAAGTTTAGGTATTTTTTGTCTAAAGTCTAATGCTTCCATTATTATATGATTATGATATAGTTAAGTGCATGCTTCTATATATGTATTTGGTTGTACTTTCTATCTAAGTTGTGTAGGTACATAATCTTCAAGATGTTGAAGATATTCGTAAGTAAAGTTGATTTGGTTGATAAAGCATGATAAAGGAAGTTGTATAAATGATGATGACAGAAAAGGATGGAAGCTAATGAAATATTCTCCAATTCCATAAAAAGAAGATGATCTCCCTAAGTTAAGAGGTATCTTGGATAAAGAAAGGAGTATATCTCCCAAGTTGAGAGGAAAGACATATTATAGTCATAATGGATACCTTGAAGAAGAAATTGGAGAATGCATATTAAGGTGTTGTTGAAAGAAGGAAAGTTGGATTTGGTTGTTGCATGTGAAGTAGGAAAGGAAGTTGACTTTCACTGTTGGAGGTAATGCAAGTTGATATGCCACTGGTCTAATCCTCTCAAGGATCTCAAAAGGCCTGCAATATTGTGTTTCCAACTTGGAACATGAATCAATCCTCAAAGATATTTTCTTGGGTTTGACGCACAAATACACATGCTCCCCAACCTAAAACTCCTTGAATACCCTGTGTTGATACGCAAAAATTTTCTGCCTATCCAGTGCTACCTTTAGATTCTTCTTTATAACCTGCATTTCCTACTCCATGTCCGCCAACATGTTCTGTCCAATAAGTACCCTGTTCACTGGATCACTCCAGTTGATGGGAATGTTACAACTCCAAACATACAATGCCTCAAAAGGACTCATCCTCAATGACTCCTCATAACCATTGTTGTATGACAACTCAACCAATGGAAGATAATCTTCCCATTTCTTCTGCTAGTGCATCACATAGATTCCTCAACTTATCCTCAAAGATCCTATTGACCCTCTCTGTATGTCCATATGTTTGCGGATGATAAGCTATACTGAAGGCCAACTCTATACCCAAACTTGAAAATAGCTCTTTCTAAAACTTGGAAGTGAACTTCGTATCCCTTACCGATACAATCTTCTTTGGAACACCATGCAGTCTTACTATCTCTCTGATGAACATCTGTGCTACCTCACTAGCTGAATATGTAGTCTTTACATGAATGAAGTGAGCTACCTTGGTCAACCTGTCAACCATGACCATAATAGAGTCATGCTGCCTCACTATCCTTGGAAGACCTATGATGAAATCCATGGAAATGATCTCCCATTTCCTTTTTGGAATCGCTATAGGCTGTAGTAAACCACCTAGATGCTTACATTCCACATTGACCTGCTGACAATATAAAAATATAGCCACGAACTCTGCCACTTCCTTCTTCAGATGCAACCAATAGTAGAAATTCTTCACGTCATCAATGTCTTTTGATATCCTCGATGACCTAGGTATGTCTTTGCATGAAAATCCTTCAAGATAGTATTGTTGAGCTCACTGTTATTCGACACATAGATCCTGTATCTAAACCCCACCAAACCATCTGCTGTGAGACAATAGTCTTCATCCCGATCACCTGCACCTGTACCTATACCTGTGCTCTATTGTAGCCTATGTGTGATCTCCATGTATTTTTCATCCTGTTGTCCTGCCTACAAGATCCTATCCTATAACCTTGTCCCATAAGAGCTCATAGTTTCTATATTATTTACTTGTATCTTATTGCTAAGAGCATCTGCAACTCGATTCTCCTTCCCTTTGATGTATCTGGTCTCAAAGTCAAACTCACTAAGGGTATCCAACCATCTAGCTTGCTTGGAATTTAGATTCAGGTGATCAAATAAATACCTCAACTTACAGTAATCGCTCATCAATATAAACCTCCTACTTGGAAGATAGTGCCTCCACATCTTCAATGCATGTATAATTGTTGCTAGCTCAAGATTGTGCGTCGGGTAGTTCTGCTCGTGCTCATTTAGTTTTAGTGACTCATAGCACACTACCTATCCTTATTGTATGAGAAATCCACCAAGTCCTCTCTTGTAAGCATATGTACACACTACAAACTCCTTGTCCATATCCACAATCTTTAGCATTGGTGCATGTGTCAACAACTTCTTAATATGCTCAAAACTAGCCTCACACTTTTCTGTCCATTCAAACTTCTTACCTTTCTACTACAATGATGTGATAGGATATGCAATGCATGAGAAGTTTATGATGAACCCCCTATAATATCCTTCCAATCCCATGAATGATCTCACCTCATCCACATTCTTAGGAGCTTCCCACCCCATGATAGCCCTTATCTTTTCTGGATCTATTGCTATGCCATCCTTGGAGACAACATGCCCCAAATAATGTACCTCAGTTTGAAAGAAGCTACACTTGCTGAGTTTAGCATAAAACTGATGCTCTCTTAAAAATCTCACACTGCTGCTAAATTCTTGACATGTTATTCCTCATTCTTAGAATATACTAGTATTTCATCAATCAATACAATAAAAAACTTGCCCAGATAAGGATGCAACACACTATTTATCAAACACATAAATGTAGCTAGAGAATTAGTCAAACCGAATGGAAAAACAACAAGCTCATAATTCCCATACCTGGTCTTGAATGCAGTCTTGAAGATATCATCTTCCATGATGTGTATGTGATCATATCCTGATCTCAAGTCAATCTTAGAGAACACTATTGCTCCCTTCAACTGATGAAGCAAATCATCAATCCTCAACAATGGGTATGCATTCTTGATCATTGATTTGTTCAGCTTTCTGTAATCAATGCACAATCTAATAGTATCATCTTTATTCTTCCCAAACAACATTGGCGCACCCCAAGGCAATGTACTTGGCCTAATGTACCCCTTGTTCAACATTTCCTTCAGCTGCAACTTTAACTCAACCAACTTAGGTGTGCTCATCTTATAAGGTTCTTTTGATGCTGGAGCTGCTCCTGGTGTTGTAACATAATTTGGTTTTGATAAGTTAGTATATTAGTCAAAAATAATTTTAAAAATGTTAAGTTAGGATATGGATGTAAAAGAAAAGAAAAATTAAAATGTTAGGACAATTTAATATTTTATATGCATCCATATCAATAAAATGATAGGATTTAGCTACCCTAAATAAAGAAGGCAAAAGAAAAATAAAATGTTAGAGAAGCAAAAAGAAAGAAAAGGCTTCATTTTCATACAAAATAAATGCAAAGGTTTCTAGTCCAACTGCGCCAAATCAAAAAAATGTCAAATTATGTTAATATATGATTAATTCTTGATGCATGATCCAATGGTTGATCTAATCCTCTCCCAAATCAATGGTGGGGAGATATTTTGCACCCCCCTCCACTGTTTCACGTTAACGTAATGGGAGGGGGGTCTGCAAAGCGATTTCCATGGCGAACTCCCTCACCTTATGTGTCACCCCCACATACTCCGCACCTTTCCTCCCCACCCCCCCCCCCCCCCCCCACACAAAACCACAAACAACACCCTACCCCGCTCCCGCAAACCACTCGTGGTTTTCTCCGCTAACGGATCTTTCACCCCATCAAAGTTGTTATCTCTTTACTAATCCCGAGCTGACACCTCACCTATCCGTTGCTTATTCCTCCCATATGTTACCTCCTTACACGCTTATCCCCCCATTCGGCATACCTGTTGTATTCATCTGTTGCAGTCTTGCTCCCTTGCATTTAAAGCTGCTACAGTTATTAACAAAACCGTTACCCCTTCCCGCATCTTATAAATAAAACAAAACTGACCTCTTTGTCACTTTGTTCTAATTATTTTCAATTGTTTGCAAGTTTGTAGTGTTTTAGAACGTCTAGTCTTTTGCTCAGTCTATTACTTATAACCATTTTTCTTCTTGTCTGCCACCATGGCCCCAAAGGCAAAATCCAAGAAGAAAACCACGAAGGAAAGTACTATCACCCCGACCCAGCTTGACCTTGACCATATCCCGATTGTCGATTCACTATTCAAAGTTGTAGAGGCCAAGTGTGAGTTTGGGTTTTATGAACTACACTTGTGGCTTAAACAGAACTATCTTGACCACCAAGATCCGATTAGGTTTTGGGAATCCCTAATACCTTTCTATAGTTTCCCAAAGGCACATGAATTCCCTGATCTTATTACCTAGTGTCAAGCCAAGTATGACCCTATGAAAAGGGCAGTCATGGCTGAGAATGGAGACATTCTGATAACCATTTATGCTCAAACTATAAATGAAATGCTCTTAGTTCCTCAAATTGACTCCTTAACTCAGTTTTCACTAGCAGCATTTATGGATCTATACCATAAGTTAACTTTCCCATAGAGAGCCCAAATGTTCGAAATTTTTTTGCCCGAGGATGCAGAATTGCCCAAAATAAATCCACCTTATTCATCTGCCATGTTTCCTGAAGCCTCTAGACATTGTATTTCCTTACTTTCCTATCTATTAGGATACCCTGATGACCAGTCTGTTGATGAGGTAATCCTTGGTTTCTTATCCATTTTCAATAAAGACCAACAACAACTATTCATGTATAATTAAAACAAATTTTTGGTTGATAATATACTTGAACAATTCATGAACTTCACTGTGCAGGGAGTGTTCAATTACAACTTTGTAATTGTCCACATGCTTCTTTTTCAACAAGGTAATTTGTTACCAATCAAACCCAGCAAGCAAGATGAACAGGGAGTGAATCAATCAGTGATTCACTGGACAAAAATGGTCAGGGAAACTTCTAGCAGAATTTGTAGATGCATTCATACATCCAGTGATACAACTCCTTAACAGTCAAACAAAGCCTAGGATTGGGAATGAAATTACTAGAATCCTAAATTTAAGTGAACAAACCAAAACTGGTGATTGGTATTTATACTAAAACTACACTGAGATAAGAATATATGGATGTGAGCTTACACCATACAAGCTACCTAAATATGTTCCTTTGAGAATATTTTCTCTAGAATATATCAGGAAGATGATTCACATGGATGAGCTACATTTTGTGTCAGGTAAAAGGAAGTCTTAGTTCAAGCTTAAAGCACAGATTGGGTCATTTATATGCAACACCAGATTAGCTGGTATTGAAGTAGATGCATTATTGAAAAATATGAATTTCCAGCACAGTTTCACCTGGTCCTATGATCCTTTTGGCATCATTTCTACTTTAAGGGTTAATTTCAAGATGACTCCTTATAACCATACTCCAAGGCCAAAAATTGAAAAGTTTATGAATCAAGAAACATGGATTGATGGGACTCTTCAAGAAGCAGATGAGAAAGTTGTGTCTACTCCCACTGACCAAACTACAGTTGCTCAGAGCAAGAAACAAAAGAGGCTGAGAGAAGAAACTTCATCCACCAGTGATCATTGATCTTGGAGATCCAGAAGTGTCTACATCAACAGGAGTTAGTACTTCAGCCACTCCTCCCACAATTAGTTCTTCAACTACTCAATGATGAATATGACTTTTCAAAGTTGTTGTTGGCTTGATGGGCCTTGACCCAGGTTTAGCGTTAATTAGCCAATAAAATTCCTACACTACTGGTCCTTTTGGCATCAATCTGCGGAGCGCGGACTTAAGTCTCACCCAAAGCAGTATGGGGGGATGCAGGAACCAAGTTTCCACACCCTGAGATGGAAGTGATGTTGCTTTATACCCTAACCCTTCCTTTGCACAGATTGATAAGCCTTTTAGGGCTTATCGATATACTTCCCTTAGATGTCCTCTAGACCTCTGTGAAAGTCTATGACTGTCTTTCGTGTACCCTAAATAGGCGATCCGAACACTTATGCGCCTCTATAATCACTCTTATTGTTGTTTTTTACGTTGATTAGCTTAAGTAGTGGATAACTTCAACATGCCTTCTGATTATCTTTGTGTAAACATATATTCTTACTTGCGTTCATATAATAAAGTAAAACACGTAGATTCACGCATCAATACAACATTAAATCATAAACCCAGCATTTAACATAACATAATCACATGCATTCATAACAAAAGTAAAATAGCTCATACATAGGTAATTCCAGAATAATTCTCTTTATTGATGTTTAGATCTCTCTTACATACTCTAACTACCCTATGCATACAATTGCAGGGGTCCACGCGCTCAGCTGTGGACTTCTACCCTAAGCCTCCATGCACTCAGCTGCAGAGCCTCTCTCCTACTCTAAGACTCTTCGCTCTTAGCCCTCACAGACCCATTACATCAATGAATCTTCAAAACATATCTGAATTGAACTATCAAAATCCTCTAAACTGCCTTAGACTCTTCTAAGACTTCCCTTTTTATACATTCCCATGGCCAGCGGACCAAGGGTGGATCTCATAAAGCCGACACAAGTTACATAAACTAAGGACAAAAATCCTTGATGAATCTTTACATATTCACATTCCGCGACCATAAAATGTGGAGACTTTACATTCTTTATACAAAAATTTGGCCTTTAGCCCCAAAACTTGGGCTTCTAACCCCAAAATTGACCCTAGGGGTCCCGTTTCCAACAGGCCCTAAAACAAATATGGTGACTCGTCCCCGAGTCACTCTGCTGGTGCGGAGATCTTGTCACAAAGACCTCCTAGCTCCACTTGTACTACTACAAGCTCGATAGTACATTGTGTCACCGCCTGCTTAGCCTGTTCGACCAGCAGCTCCATCACTGGTCCTGCACTATCTACCTGTAATTTATGTTGTGTTTCCTGCAGACTAGCCAGTTTTCCTTCAATGTTGGCCATGAAAACATATGCTTCATCTAAACAAGGCCCTATTCTGGCGTTGAGAACACCCTCTTTGTGCTATGTGGCATCCAACTGATCCTTTAGTGCCTTTGCTTCCTGCAGCTTTGCTAACCTTTGTGTAATGGTGACAGTGCGCGTCGTTGCTTTGACCTCGTCATATTTCTACTATAGTTCCCTTGCCTTTGTTTCTAGCCTTTGTAGGTTGGGATCTTTTTGCAGACTGGTAACTACTTCGAGCACCTGCTCGAAGAGCGCACTGCAATCCTTCACTGTGGCATCGGCAGCTGGAATGACATCTTTGACAATAGCCTCCCACTTCTCTCTAACTTCTGGTGGAGTCAAAGGTTGGGCCCTCAACTCAAGCTCTGTGATCTTAAGGTTCAACTCAAAATGAACCTTTACCATCTCTCTCCTTGCATCGCGCATACCTACATCGAGCTTCCGAATTCTAGCATCGACTGGTGTATCTTTAGGGATATTCAACTCTAGAACAGTTCTCCATGCCTCAACTACTACGGTTTTTGTGAGCTCATTCTTCTCCATGATCTTCTTAAGGATATCAATCACATATGCCTTCTGTATATCCATTTGAGCATTGTTAACCTTCTGCTCATTGATCATGTTCAGTGCACGCTACTTGCGGGCCCGAAGTTCTGTGATCACACCATCTTGCAGGGTGTGGAGGGCTTCACTTGGAAGCACAACCAAGTTCAACCCGAGCTTCTTCAAAATTCTAAATGTGGCCTTGTCAGCTTCCACTTCTGTACTGAATGCTCTGACCAAAAGCACAATGGCCCAAGGATCCAAGGAGAAGACCAACTTCGCTGCTTGTGAGGTCCCAGGTGCCAAGCTAGTTGACGTCGCGTTGTACTGTCCCACACTGGTCTCCACTTGAGTGGCCTGGATCTGTAGCTAACACAAACCCGTCGGAATGGAAACCAAGGCTTGCTTCTGCTTCTGCTAGAACTGCTGCAGCAGTTCCGCAGTTACATCCCTCACTGTATCCCCGATATAATTCAGATCATCTTCAGTCAAAGTGATCTAGTCAAGTGATGATTTTCTGGCCTTAGACTTCTTCCGCGGCCCCACTTTTTCCTGCTCCCTAGTGCGCTTAACTCGGAATGGAGTAGTCTTCGGGTCTGCAACTCCCTGCCCTGATTTCTACTCTTCTTCCTCCATCTATGGCGAAGGAGACTTCTGACTTCTATCAGAGTCATGCTCTTCCTCTTCTTCATCCTCCTCTGCCTGCTTTTTAGCATCGCGCTCTGCTTTAGCTTTGTCTTCAACCTCCTTTTTCCTTCTGTCAGCCAACTATTGTATCCTCAATCGAGCCTCTTCCTGCTTCTACTTCACGACGGACTTACTAGATCCAGCTGACAAGTCTGAGGTTGTGCACCATTCTGTTGGCTAACTCTCAAGGACCGTAGTGATTGCATCATTCGTCGCTAGGTATGGAAGATCATACCATTTTTACTCGGGGTCCTTCCGCGCTCTAATGGAAACACAGTGGAAGTTCGCCTTGAACTCCACATATTCTTACAACTGTTCAAAGACCGTTGGTGAGAGTCTCGGCTTATGGTTGATTGTGGGGCCGAAGCTGGACTCCATCAACATCCAAAAGATCTTATTGTCTTTGACCCTCGTGGCATCCTTGGTGACCCAGAGTGAATAAAAATTCGTTGCTTCTTGTAGATCTGACTCGACCAGAGGAAACTGGTTGTCCTCCGGTAGCTCCCACGCAACCAACACGATTAATAATAGTAACCAAGAGTAGTGAAAGGTTTTACTCTCATCTTGGGCTTCTCTCGAGTTCGTGAGGAACTAATCGAAGAGGTAGCACACCCAATTAAATTGTACGCCCTCCGTGCATTGAGCCGCTAAAGACACAACTGGTGCCGACACCTCATCTGCGCGACACTTTCTCGTGATTTTCCCAGCCAAAATCTAGGTGGCAACCTTAACCGTGGGGTCGATTATGCTGGAAATTGAATTGTTGTGTGGTTTCTTGGCCAGCTTAAACTTATCCTTCATTCTCACGACAAGGTCACACTCACCCGTCTTTCCACCAAATGCCATGGCTAGGTTCAATCCTAAATGTGGGAGCAAACTGATCCTATGGATCAACATGTCTGTGATTGGTATCGGTTCTCCCAACCATAGACATCCGTTGTGCACTAAGCATAGCAATTTCTTGATCACCATCAAGGTTATGGGTGTGCGGTGGTAATGCGGAACCTATAGCAGGTTTAATAGGCTTTCTTTGTCCACCGCTCTGATCCATTTCTTCAACAACATTGCGGTGACGCTAGTATCTTTGTAGAACACTCGAGTCATAAAGGTGTCAATTGCCAAGTGGGGGAATCGCTCTGTGTCTGCCAAATCCCAATCCTTCAGCTTGAGAGAGGGGATGCACATCAAGCGTAGGCCTTCAAATGTAACTTGGTCTGGCATAAATGGGGTATTCAACATAAATTTGCCCTCATCCGGGTCTTTCAGGACCTTCACCTTGCCTCGTTGCAGGGGAATGTATTTCGACAATTTGGAAATAGGGTCTACGTCCTCAATGTCAATTTCCTCAACACCCATATCCATATCTTCAGTGCCCTCCTCGGATTCTAGGTCAACCACCTTGCCTTTCTCTTACACGATGGGCTTTTCTTTCTGCGGAAGTTTCCTAGGCGACGTGTGTATCGGCTGTGCCACTTTTTGCTTGTCCTTCTTTACTTTAGGCCCCTTTGTAGTCGGCGTAGGCCTTGGCCTGGGTGACCTTGGTGACTTCGGTACTTCTGCGGGTACCTCTAAACTTGCAATCTTAAGGGAAGCTCCCTCTGACGCCATCGATCCCTCCATAGTTTCGGTTTCCATGGGTGCCGACATGATGCTAGTCAAGAGCTCCTGAGTTTCCTTCGGCAGCTTCACAAACATTGAACTCGCCACTAAATCCTTGAAACTATCAAGGTTCATGCACGCCTGATAGCTCAACACCTCAATTGTCAAAATTCCAAGTGTTTTTTGTTGGGAAGCCATATGTAATTTATAGGAAAATTCAAATTTGAACCCCACTGTTCCCCCCAAAATCTATTCATAAATGCTAGATTGGTGGCATATTTTCAAATATCTTGCTCTTAAATTCCAGCTTAAATGTCGCCCCCACCGGTCCATTTAGCCATTTTCTCACTGTCAAATCATGAAAAGTGACCATAACAGTCACTTCTTGGTGGCCTGACGCGGTCTCTCCTCTTATAGCGCAACTTCCTTCGCGCTTCTGCTGATACCATGACATTCCTCCCTTCTGTGCAGTCCCCTAATCACACAGCTCTACCACCCGAGCAGTGTATTTTATAGTCCTGAGCCTTTTTTTAGCTGCCTAGAGCACTAAGATTGTGCTTCCACCATATAGTCATCTAGCTAGATCCCCAATGTATGGCTTCAATCGACTGCCATTTACCTTCCCTGGAAATGGCTCTCCATTCAACTTCACCAACTAAACTGATCCACCATTGGTAATCTCTTTGATGACATAGGGCCCCAGCTAATGCATCCAAAATTTTCTTGGAAATTTATCAAACTTTCTATCATATAACAAAATCAAATCATTTACCTTAAAGGTGCATAGTTTGATGTGCCGATTGTGCCATGCTTTTTCCCGCTCCTTTTGAACTTGATGGAATCCAACCAAAAATCTATCATCTTCCAACTTTGTTAGCTATGCAAGCCTTTCTTCTAGGGCTCCGCAATCCACCATTCCTGTAAATTTCGCTATGCGTAGACTAGGTACAATGTACTCCATCGGCATCACAGCTTCTACGCCATAAACCAACCTGAAAGGCGTCTGTCTAGTCAGATTTTTGCAAGTCGTCCTATAAGCCCATAGCATCGCAGGTATGTGCACATCACATTCATTCATTTGTGCATTGCAGACCTTCATCAGTGTGTTCTCTAATATCTTATTAAACGTTTCCATCGTCCCATTAGCTTGTGGGTAATATGGCATACTATTCTCATGATAAACCTAGAACTCCTCCGTTAGCACGTTGATCGTCTCATTAAGGAAATGTGTACCGTGATCGCTCATCAAAATCTTTGGGAAGCCAAATCTAGTCAGTACATACTCAAAGATTAACTTTGTTGTTGTTTCCCCCATACAATCCTTCATAAGCTGCACCTCCGCCCATCTGGTCAAATACTCAGTCACGATGATGATGTACCGCGCACACGTCTTCTTTCCTTGAGACTGAATTGGTCTAACAAAGTCAATTGCCCCATTTTCAAATGGTTGTAATGACATCTATGGATTCAGAGGTAGCTCATCCCTGTACGATGGCCTACCCATGCTTTGACATGCATCACACGCATTACAATAAGCCTTGGAATCCTTATGAAGCATCGGCCACCATAGCACAACGCGTTAAATCTTCTGCGTTGTATCTTTTCCTGCATAATGTCCTCCTGCAGCTCCTCCATGAGCTTCATCAAGGATGCTATTCTGTTCAAAGTTAGGTACATAACGTCACAGAATTTCATCCAAGCCCATTTTATATAAATTCCCTACAATGACAGAAAAGTCTATCGTGCGCACCACCAACTCCTTCTTTTGTTGGCTAGTCAGGAAGTGTATAATATCTTCGAAGCGATTGTCTACGATGTGCGCCGTAAAGAGTTGTGTTTCATGCAGTCCTTCCTCCAAATTAATAGGCTCCTCTTCTATTTCAATGCGCAACAGATGATCTAGACCTGTCACGTGGAATGATTCGATCTTGCGGACAAGATAGACCTTCCTAGAATCTAAAGAAGACCTAATGACAAGAAAACCAACCAGACACTATCTTTCTCTAAATGTGCTTTTATAAATAATGGCAAACAAGTGTGTTTAAGGCCTACCTTATGTCCAACGCAAGTTTGGGGATGCCTTCGCTCCTTTGATCCAAATACGTTCCTTTGTCGCGAACCTGCAAACACAAACAAGGCAAGCAAATTAAATAACACCTAAAAAGCCAATATCATAAAACATATTTAACATGAAAGTTAAGGATTCCATGAAACAAATAACATAAGATACTTGTTGAGAAAAATGAGTCTGATTGTATTAATTCAAAAGAAGAAGAACTTTACAACCTTATTGACACTGTACAAGCTCCTCCCAGGGTCCAACAAGAAGTCTCCTCTACTTTGGCAAGCTTCACTCACTCCCCAATGAAGCCAAAAAGTATGTGATCTCTCCTCTTAAGCTCAACTAGGAAGCAGTGATTTCACCAGCATTTACCCTAAAAATTCAGCTTCTAACCTCTCTAGCCACGAACCCAATGCCCAATTTATAGTGCATGGAGGGAAGTTACTAGTCCCCTTCAAAGGACAACCCTCCTACAAGGGATTAGCTCCTTCTCTTTTGGGATGCATGAACCACTTTAGAGCGAACAATCCACGTCAAAATTCCTTCTAGAATCATCTAGAATTAACCCAAAGTGAGTTTTTTAAGATAAAAATTGCACCTTTTGACTTTCACAAGGGTACGCACCCTCCCCTTTACATACAGAGCGTATAAGTACGTAGGTACTCTGAACAAAGGGTGCGGGCCCGTAGGCAAAAGTGAGAGAAAGTGCGGAACCAGAGCTACATTGCTTTTTGATGTCTTTCTCTCATTTCCAAAGCTTGTTTTGAAGAGCTGAGGTCTGAGACTTGCTTAGGAGGCTGGTATAGGTGGTGATAGACCCATACTGACTGCAAATAATCAAGGTGACGATATTTTTGTGTAACAAGACCCCCATTCAATCTTCCTAGCTTCACGAAAACTTCAAAATTATATTCCTAAAACAACAAAAACCGCCTGCATATCCCCCTCCCAACACAGGCTTGTTGACTAGGTATTACAACACAGAATGGTCTGTATACATCTTAAAGTGTCCACCTAAGAAATAGTGCATGAACTTCTGGAGCGCATACACCATAGCCAACCTTTCGTGCTCCGTCATTGAATAATTTTTCTCAGCTTTAGACATCTTCCTACTTGTGAATGCTATAAGATGATCCAATTCTCCCTCACTGGCCTACATCAGTACTGCTCCCAGCATAATACATGACACTTCCACATGCACATGAAATTCCTTCTTCCAATCCGGGAAGACTAGGATCAACGCGGTGACCATCTTTTCCTTCAACACATCTAGGCTTTGCTGACACTCTTCATTCCAACAAAATGTAGCATCTTTCTTTAGCAGCTTCTCCATCAGTGCGATAATATGGGCATAGTTTTTTATGAACTTCCTGTAATATCCAGTATTCCCCAACTATGCACGCAACTACTTCACACTTCTTGGTGCCTCCAGATTGATGATAACCACAATCTTAGTAGGGTCTACCATTAAACATTTTTTACATACCACATGTCCCAGCAGGATCCCAAAAGGGACAAAAAACAAGCATTTCTTCAAATTGAGCTCGATATGAAACCTCTGGCATGTATCTAGCATCAAGCGTAAGCTAGATACATGGCACTTTACCAACCCAAACACCGTACAATTATCATTGTATACCTCCCGAAACTTATGAATGAAATCCTTGAACGTTGCAATGACTACACACGAAAATATTGCCGACACGTTCTTTAGCCCGCAAGGCATCACAGTGTACTGAACACATCCCCATTCGGTCGTGAAGGTTGTCTTATGTCTATCCTCAGGTGTGATCTTGATCTGATGGTACCCCGAGAATCCATCAATGAATGAATATCCTTCCTGGCCACCAACATTATCCAACACTTCATCGGTGAACAAAGTTGGAAAGGGATCATGCACGCAAGTGTCATTCAACTTCCTAAGGTCTACACATATCCTTATTTCATCATTTTTCTTCTTTTCCTGAACCACTATTGGGCTCACCTAATCAGATTCTTCGACTGACTCAATAATTTCTGCAGCCAGCATTTTATCCAACTCTAAGCAGACCTTCTCTTTATACCTGGGGTTGAGGCGATAAGGCCTTTGCTTAATCGGCTTTGCGTCTAGTTTCAATGTGATCTTCATGACTCCCAGGTCCCCTATTATCCCTTTCAAATCTAAAAACTTTGTAGGGAACAAGACCTGATATTCACAGAGAAATTTTGTGACCTTATCTACTGTTGCATCATCCCAGTAGTCACCAATGTTTTCAAATTTCAGCTCCGCTTCTGTTCAAATGTTCACTTGTCTCATTCTCAGCGCCGTAGTGATATCTGGATTCTCAATGTGCGGTCCTTCAACTTCGCGGTGATCTTTAGTCTCTAGACTATTAATCTTCCTTGGATATTTATCTTCTTCTTCAACTTTCACATTGTAGCACTCCAATGCATGGATCAGCTGGGTGGTCCAATCTGGTTGAATCAAAATTAGAGGATCCTGAAGTATTCTGAAGATCACAACCTTGACTTCCTACAATGCCTCATCAATACTTTCAAATCCATCCTTAAAGTTGAATGTCATCAAGCATCCCTGTCGCAAAACATCCCATTCTTTAGTGCCATGGCGGAGCTCTGTCTCTAAGTAACAATTCATTGGTATAACATCCAAAGTATGACAAAACAGATGCACCCATTCAAGATTAGGATCCATTCCATATACCTTAGTCCATTTGGCCAGGTGTTCGTGTGGATCATCCCTTCCATCAAATTTATCTATGAACCGCACTTCTGGGTTACCCAACCACAATCTCATCATCTTTTTGTACACGCGTCAATCATCAAAATTGTCGTTGTATGTACCCCAACATCTCACAGGTGTAGCGCACAGCGCCCAATCCAAGGCCTGGAAGCGATGCTTCTTTGGAACTTCCCTCTCAAATGTATCCAAAAATTCATCAATGTCAGTTAAACCATCATATTAAGGAAGATTCCTTACCTCCGATGATACACAATGTAACGACTTGGTCATCATATTACAACACATCATAGATACTTCATGCAATAGGTTCTTCTAGTGTTCCAACTCCTCATCTGAGTCTAAAGTGCAGGAGTTTTCGCAATCCCATGCAATACGTCCATCCACTATCAGATTCACCCAATCCTGATCTCACGTCGTTATCTTATAAATCTAGTCCGAGTCATCGTTGCTTTCATAATCGTAGACCAGTTCAATATAGCGCAGTCCTTTTGCAGGGTCCAGGGGCACTACTACGTAGAGTGATTTCTTCTCAAATATTATCTTCCACTTATTCAAATTGATTACCCCATTCATGTCAGTGGCCCAATCGATCCCAAGAAGCGCATGGTAGGGATTTCTATCATCCACAATCTCTATCACTTCGAATTCATCCAATGCACTCGTGACCTCAATATCCACTGTCACTCCCTGCAATCGTCCCATGGGGATGATTTTCTGCTGATTTTCCATCCTTAACTGAATCGGAGACCATTGCAGTGCAGGTCTCCCCATCCTTTCCCATGCCTGTTTAGGCAAAACATTCGTATCCAACACCAGATCCAGAATTACTTGATCCATCTCATATTCTCCTATTTGCGAAGTGAGCCTCATCTCACACCCCGTTCTTTCCCTATGCTTACCAATATTCCTAACTACGTGCAATCCATCAGGAGAGTTTTCTTTCCCGAAACACTTATTTATCAGTTCTTGTAGTCCTTTCACAGCCTTGCTATTGCGCGACAGCTTCATACTAGTCTCCAAGAAAGTAGTAAGCATGAAAGGGTCCATCTCTTCAGCTGGCTTATCCTGACTTCCTGAAGTAGAGGCCTAAATGAAGCTTTTATTTGCTTCCATAAATGTTTCCCGTGCATGCTTCAGATCAAACTCAACCTCCTTTTTTGGAGCTATGCGGACCCATTCATTTTCTTCAGGTTGCTTCCCCTTATCTTCGCTAGTCGTCACCCCACTCCACTGTAAAATATTTACCTTGCAATCCTCTTCCCGAGGCTCAGCCCTCATCATCTATAGGTTTTGAGTCAGCTGCAGACGTTGTGCCCAATTTTCATGTATCTTAGCTAGCAACACTGAGAAATCTTTAGTTCCATGGTCAAACTGAATACAATATCAGCATGACAAGCGCGTTGGATTCGGGAAATCTCGCGCGTAGTGTCTCGGTCCTACACAGGTGTAAAAAATGACCTTCCCCCAACCTCGACCAGGTCCTCCTCCACCTCGGCCTCGTCTGCGCCCCTAATATTCGCCTCGTCCTCCCCTAGCACCTTGGTCTGGAGGTCAGGTTTCTGCCCGCACCATATATGCAGGTGTTCTATCCATCATTAACTCGTAACTACGGAAATTGCGCTCATTATGACCCACGGATTGACAGAAGTTGCATAAGAGATGTTGTGGTGTCTGTACAAATTCTGCAGCATATAGCAATTGTCTGTCACCTGTTTTCTAGCTACCTGACAGATAACACACCATAACGTGAACCTTGCACTTGGCCCTGCTTGAGCCTTCGGCCTCACAAATTCTGCAACATATAGCAATTGTTTTTCACCTGTTTTCTAGCTACCTGACAGATAACACACCATAACGCGGACCTTGCACTTGGCCCTGCTTGAGCCTTCGGCCTCAGAGGCATTGGTCCTCCTGTTGCAACATAGTTTGTGAAGATTGGGAAGTGATCTTTTTCATTCCCCTGGATTTTTCATTCCAGGCACCAAAGTTCTTCGCGCACCTCTGGACGAACTGTTCTATCGTTCTTCAGACTCTGCATCTCTAGGCAAAGGTTCTACAACTATGCATGAATCTGTTGAACCCCCAAATTAGCATCTTGCATTGATGTCTCATGTAATCTCATCGCAATCTCCATAGCTTCCGCTTGGGTCCCAATCTTTTTCTGTGATAGTACAACCCTTAGATGAGGCAGGAGCAAAGCCACAAACCATTTGCGGTGTTGCCCATCTATCAGATTCATGTTAGCTTTGTGGATCTTGCATTTCAATCTCTGATCTAGCTCCCAGGGTGTCTCGCCAGGCCTCATCACGATTTCCTTGAACCCACCAATTGATTGCGCTTCAGACTTAGGTCTACTAAATTCCTTATTCAGCGTGATCTGAATATCTGCCAACGCAAACATCGGGTTGTCAGTTTAGTATTTAATGCACCACATTAGCGCACATTCCTGCAAAGAACTAACCAATGCTTCTTTCTTAATTTGATCATATGTGATACCTTGAGCTTCCCATACAGCCTTTGCGATGAACCAAAACTAGTCTGAATCCTCATTTCCCAAGCCCTTCAACACAGGTGGCTTTACTGAGTTCGTCATACTGAACGGTGGCGGAGGTGGAAGTGGTGTAGGTGAAGGTATATGTGGGAAAGGTGAAGATGGAGGTGGTGTGGGTGGATGGGGTATTTGTGGGAACCCCTGCCTTATCAACTGAACAATGCTCTGCGGAGAAGCCTGTGTTGCTTCCTCGTCGTCACTCATAGGAGGCTCAATTAGCGAGCTATATCTAACGCATGTATTTCCTTTGTTCCCGAAAGTCCTTCCACTTCACATAGCCTTGAAAATCAAGGTAGTTGCATAACCTGCTTTTCACACAATAACATATTAATCCAAGTATTTAAAGACCTTAAATACTTACCTCGTGCCCACTTGAAGAAGCGGCGCTCCGCTTCACTGTAACTGACCGAGGTATCGATCGCAAGCTCTGTTACGAACCCTCCTATGATACGATCAAGCCAATGATCGACAACGTGTGTGATCTTATCTTTAGAGGATTCTAATCTCTGCAGTAACTCCGAGTTCCAAACTATTGGACCGTTAAGCCTCCACCTTCCTTGGTCGTCTTCCAATTTCACAATCTGTTCGTATAATTCAACTGGGAAGTAACAAAAGAAGATTTCATGTATATTTGTGTACAAATAGCTATCCAACCACTATTCTTTTGTCAATTGCGGATTCCTGTTCCCTTGTGTTGCGAATTCATGGATCTTTCTATCCAACCATTCTTCGATCTCCTTCTTAGTTGGATTCCAGTGATGCGACATCACACATCTCATTATGAAGATCCCGGTCCCGGAAACGAAAGCGTTTGTTGGCTTGATGGGCCCTGACCTAGTTTCAGTGTTAATTAGCCAAAAAAATCCCTACACTACTGGGCCTTTCAGCATCAATCTGTAGAGCGCGGACTGAAGTCTCACCCGAAGCAGTATGGGGGGATGCAGGAATCAAGTTTCTGCACCCTGAGATGGCAGTGATGTTGCTTTATACCCTAACCCTTCCTTCATGTAGATCGATAAGCCTTTTAGGGCTCATTGATATACTTCCCTTATTTGTCCCCTAGACCTCCGCGAAGGTCTACGACTGTCTTTCATGTACCATAAATAGGCAATCCAGACACTTACGTGCCTCTGTAATCACTCTTACTGTTGTTTTTACCCTGATTAGCTTAAGTAGTGGATAAATTCAATATGATTTATGATTATCTTCTTGTAAACAAATATTCTTACTTGCGTTCATATAATAAAGTAAAACATGTAGATTCACGCATCAATACAACATTAAATCATAAACCTAGTATTTAACATAACATAATCGCATGCATTCATAACAGAAGTAAAATAGGTCATACATAGGTAATTCTAGAATAATTCTCTTTATTGATGTTCATATCTCTCTTACAGACTCTACCTACCCTGCACACACAACTGTAGGGGTCCGCACACTTAGCTACAGAGCCTCTCTCCTACGTTAAGGCTCTTCGCTCTTAGACCTCACATACCCATTACATCAATGACTCTTCAAAAAATATCTGAATTGAACTACCAAAAACCTCTAAACTGCCTTAGACTCTTTTAAGACTTCCCTTTTTATACATTACCATGGCCCGCAGACTAAGGGTGGATCTTATAAAGCCGACACAAGTTACATAAACTAAGGGCAGAAACCCTTGATGATTCTTTACATCTTCGCACTTCGCAACCACAAAATGCGGAGACTTTACATTCTTTATACCAAACTTGGGCCTTTAGCCCCAAAACTTGGGCTTTTAACCCCAAAATTGACCCTAGGGGGCCCATTCCCAACAATTGTTCTAAGGATGCATAATTTTTGTGACTCTATAAATAACTTGAAAATTATTTACTTCAATCATTTAAGCCAATCCTACAACAAAATAAGCATCAATACTGCATGCAGAAATAAGAAAAACAAGAATAAGAGATGCATGTGAATAAGAAGTGAAAAGAAAAAAAACAAATTATACAAAAGGGCTCTAAGGCTCCTGTGATGGCCAAGCCCAAGGATACTCAGATTATTATGAAGGAAACCAAGCTTTAGAAGCTAAAAATGACACCAAAGTTCATTATTAGAATCAATCCAAGTACATCCCTACTAGAAATGAAAGTGGAGTTGCAAAAATACAAGTTTTCTCCATAAGAGGACTAATAAATACATGTATCTAGAGGAAAATTCGAATTGATACTTATACAAAGTGATGAGGAAGAATTATCCTTGAAAGGATGAATATTTCCCCTCCAAAATCCCTCAAATAGTGGATCTAGTTCCCAGCACTAGGAATCTACATTAAATGACAAGGAACACATTCCTATATTTTCTCAATCACTAGAGCTCTAGAATTTGTCAATAATTTCATGATATTATGTTCATTTATCATCCAATATTGATCCTCCTATTTTAGGGAGCAAGTCCCTAGATTATCTCCTCCTCTAAATATTCAAAATCTACCCAATATTTTCACAATATTCTACAAAAATAAATAATATTAGGCACAAATATGAAATTATCTCCAAACCTTCCTAATGAACATATTAAAGCTAAAAGTATGTCATCTAATACAAAAAAGAAAGGTTTAATGTGTTTAAGGATGGTCAGATGGGCCTTAATTTATGTCTAATTTGGAGGCCCATCAATCTCCTCAAGATTTAGGGCTTTCTCCTCCTCTCCAAATTCTCCAATAGCTCAATGTTAAAATTAATTGGATTTGGGGGAAAAAAGATTTTTTATAGGAAATACCTTAGTTTTTTCCATCACCCATTGTGACCAAACCATAGCTTGGTGTTTGGTCAATTTAGTGTCCTAAATTGCTCTACATAAATTACCAATCCGGGTATCATAAACTGATGAAGTGTAGTGCACTATATGTGCTAGATGACCCTTCTTACCTCACTGTTGTCGAGTTTTATGTTGTTTTGGGGGTTTGATCCTTTAATTCCTAATGTTCTACAATGTACTTGACAAAATCTTAAATCTACTGCTGCTAAGAATCTAGAGACATGAACTGAGAACTAAAAGTGCTTTAAACTAGATTTGGAAATAAAGTTTTAACCAAGAAAATGAAAACAATTTTTCTCTTCCTGCTCTTGTTATTGTTTCAAATCATGAACTAAAAGGAAAAGTGAAATTGCAACTATCTATTATGAAAACATAACTGAAATGAAATACTGAAAGTGAAATTACAACTACTGATTAGCCTATTGCATAATCAAAACTTAATGAACAACTAAAAATGGAATTACAACAAAACTAAATGAAAAATTATGACTGAAAATGAAATTGAAACTAGTTTACTATAACGGCTAAATGAAGTGCTTTGTCACTCTGCTACACAATTTTGGGAGAACAACCTCCTTGTGATAATATTTTGAGGAATTCAATACTTCATTGTTCTACTAAAACTGAAAATGAAATTGCAACAAAATTAAATGAAAGACTAAGACTGAAAGTGAAATTGCAACTAATCTACGATGGAAACTGAATGAAGTGCTTTGTCACTCTGCTACATAAATTTGGGAGAACAACCTCTTTGTGATAACATTTTGGGGAACTCCATACTTCATTGTTCTAAGAAAAAGTAAACATAAAAATGCAGATAAAGACTCATTCATAAATGAAATATTTCACCACTTAGTTTTAAGATGAACCATCAACTGAAAGGGATTTTAGAAACATTCACTTACATCATGAGTTACTAAACTAACAATAAAATGGCATTGATCAATTTAATTCAAAATCTAAAGACAAATGAACAACAAATGAAATGAACTACTCTACGATACTGAACTCAAATTCAAGCTATTGATAAGAAACTAGAAAGTAGTGAAACAAAAGATCTATTTTGCGCTGAAATAAAACTATTTTGAGTTAGTAAGAAGATGACAAAAACTGCATTATGAAAAAAGTTAGAAAATGGTTATAAGAATCATGGAGAAAACACAGTGAATTTACAGTTTAACTATGAAAGAAAAAACAAAATTAAAATGTAACCTTAACTAGCACAGGGGCCCTCTGCAAAGGTCTCAGGTTATATGTACTTAATCAACACTCCAACAATGCTTTCAGGTATCCATGAAACATAGTCTTTATATTAAAAACAAAGAATGAGTTCTTCAAACTACAGAGTGGAAAACTAAACTTAACACATGAGCAAAATCGAACTTGTTATGTGTTCTTCACACAGTTATTTATAGAGAATTTATACCACTGTTTTAAGGAGAAAAATAAGCTACAACAAAACACGTAGGAAGGCAAGTATGTGGAATTCTTGTCCTTGTTTACTTGGAAACATAAATCTATGGTAATGGCTATTGGATTCAGTTTGTACAGGTGGCAGATGAAGTCCGTGGCCTCAGGAAACTGCTTCGAATCCCATCACTGAGAAATGTGTGCAGAACAAAATCTTGTTTGCCTTAGGCTTCTATGTTTGACTTCCCTTTAAGCGGAGTCTTCCTTGTTGATCTAGGCCAGATGAATAGGATACGATCCATGCCTTGATGTTTTCCAAGCTACCCATGTAGTCATTTTCCCCTCTTGACACGTGGAACCTACAAAAGCGTGGAAGTAGCTGCGAAACAGTCGATTAGCCGCAGAATGTGGCTGTGTTCCATAGTTAAAAGACAAAAACTTATTCAAATAGCAAACCTAAAAGTATAACATGTAAATCACTGAAATATACTCCTTGAGGCAATGTATAATGGTTTTTGATGATAAGGATGCATTTTTCATGGAAAAACAAAGAAGGAAGGATGAGAAAAGTTGCTAAGGGAAAGGCAGTTTTGGAGCTCAACATACCCCCACTGTAAGACTATTGCATGTCCCCATGCAATCAAAATTGTGAACTCCCTCCTCCTACTACATTTGTTCTGAGACTTCAGCCAAAACATCCGACCTCTTCATGCTTTTCTTTGCACCAATTGCCATCCTTGGCTTCCTCATGAGAAATCTGTACTTGAGGTTAATAAGTGCCCTGTTTAGCTTCTTATTCTTCCTTTTTAGTTTTTTGTTCTTCTTGTGCCATAAACCCAAATGAAGCATAATGTTATCATGGATAATCTTATTCAACTTGTTATGTTCTTTTAAGGCTTTATTTAAAACTTCTAGCTCATAGATCTCCTGTCTAAGTGAGCCAGTTAAAGTTTCTTGTGATGTGGCAGGCTTCTCGGGATTAGCTGAAGTCCCTAGGTCTACTGATGTACTCTTTTTCTCCAATGATTCTATGTAGTCATAAATTTGTTGTTGGATTGGATCAATGCCTGGAGAGGCTCCTCTTGCGCTGCTTTCAAAGTTTTGTGGAGGAGAGTTCTATGGGCTTTACTCATATGGAATATTGTCAAGGGACTGAGTTGGAGTTCCTCCCTCTAAATCTATAAACTGAGTTTCTTTTGATTTTATATTCTTCACTTTGCCCTTGAGCCTAGAACTCGTCCTCAAGTTTTGGGAGCCTATGATCTCTTCTTCTATAACATGTTTCCTCTTTCCTTTCTCTTTACCTTTCTTGATTTGTTCTCTGATTTTGATAAGTCTCTCAGAAAGTAGTCGTTCATCCTCCTTAGGTGATGAAGGTTCAGGAATATCCTTGTGGATTTCCTCAACATTTTCTTTCATTTTCCTCCTATACTTTGTCGGCTTTTTTATCTATGTTAATGTTTCAGAGATTGGCTCTTCTTCATTGTTTTCTGAGCTGAATTTTCAGGGGTGTTTTGAATGGTGAGACTGGTCTTCATTTTCCTACTTCTTTTTACAGACTTCCCTCAGGAAATTCTGGAGCATCTTGGAAGAATTTTCTTACCAAAAAGTCCTCCCTTATGTCCCCTACACTTCTTAAGTGAAATTCAACTAAAATTTTTACTAGTCCATGGTGATATAGAGTGGTTTCTATTTCTTCAACTTTCTTATAAACATTAGTTGCCATTCTTCTCAAACTATTCAACAGGAAAAATGGGAGATTGAGGGTTCCGTCTTCTACAAAATTCATTAACAGTCATATGTGATATACATACATAGAACCAAATATCCCTTCGCATGTAATAAACTTTTGCAAAATTAGCAACATGCTACCCCACTTGTCTTTAAGTGCAGAGATTGGAATCCCTTTTCTAAAAACTGAAGTGTCCATACCTAGATTTTTGAGAATGACCTTCCAGGATTCGTCATGAAACTCTTTGTTCTTGAACCACATTTCTCCTAGCCTTGGGAGCTTTGTTGCTTCAGCAATAAAGGACTCACTAATTTCAAATTTGATGTCACCTATTTCCACATCCATTCCATCAAATGATCTGGTAAAGGCTTTGGTGATTTCTTTATGGTAACTGTTGAATTTTTCAATGAAATTCAACCAACCAACCTTTTATAACATTCCTTTCAATTGTGGATAACCCTCCATGTACTTCACCCCTATGGGTTCAGTTCTAACGATGAGCCCTGTCACCTTTGTTCTCTGATACTCTTCAAAATTCCCTTCACTGTCTGAGAAATGCAGTGACTGCATAAAGAGTATTGTGTATACGAAAATGGAGCAACTGGTATATAGGAAAAAATAACTATGGATATGGAGACGGAATGACAAAATATATGGAAGTAAAATGACTATGAATATGAGATAAATGACTGTACATAAAAGGTATATGAAAACAGAGTAGCTGTATGCACAAAATGTGTGGAAACAGAGTGACTATGTGCACAAGGTAACAGAGTGTTTATATGCACAAAATATATGAAAACAGAGTGATTGTATGCACAAAAAGGCTGCGGAAGTATAAGAGAAAAAATTGGTGTAATAAATGAACAATTAGGGTTTTGAAGATTCGTATTCAAATAGGTCATGTCGTTAATCTAACCGTTTAACAGGTGTGTTGTATAAGTCTGGTTAAGTACGAGTCATTGAGTTTAAAACATAGATTGCATCATTAGACAGTTTGGCATTGAAGACGAAAGGTGTGGCGGAATCATCATGGCAGTGAAATCACATAATGATAAATCAAGGAGTCATGTGATTATAAAAGTTATATAAACTTATATTTTTGTATTGCTTTTTGAAATAAATTTTTGTTTTTACCTTTGGAACCTTACCTTCCGCTTGCTAATATCTTGTTGTTTGCTTCCACAAGTGCTTAGATGTGATTGGTCTTCAAAGTTGTTCTCTCCTCAATTACCTGCATATGAGATTTTATTATGAACTGACCTCTTTGTGCTTGGACTAATAATCAAACTGTTGCTACAGAATCAGATGGGCTGCAAAACAGGATTAGCTACGGAATGGGAACAACTATAGAACATGGAAACAACTGCAGAATGTAAAACATCGGCAGAATGTAAATCAGAGAACAAAATATGGCTTATGAATGAATGGAATGGAAATGGTTGTATGAGTGAAATTATAACAAGATGATAAATGAAAAATGGAGATGGAAGAAATGCCGGAGAGTAAAAATTTATTAGTGGAATATGGTAGTGGAGTGAAGTGAAACTTGGAAAAATAAAACAGAATGAAATGAGATAAAACAATGAATTTTGAAGAATGCAAAGTGGGTCACCATTTTTTCTTTTTTAGAAAATGAAATGGAAAATATAGGGTGTCAGAAGCTTCTGATTTTCACCTTGTATTTTCTTTATAAGCATGCCAATCAGTGATTGGTTTTCAACTATATATATATATATATATATATATATATTAGTATTATATTATAATTATTATTATTTTTTTAGATAGGAAAAACAAATACTAATTTGGTGGAGAAGAAATATTCTTCTTCACCAACTTCATTTCAGAATTGCTCTGAAAGATCTTGATGAACTCCTCCTTTGAGATTGGTTTTTGATAAATTTTCAATCTCATATGGCCCAAGCCAATGAGTTCGAAACTTTCCTTAAAAATCTTTAAAATTTGAATCAAATAAAAGCGCCCAATCTCCCTCTTGAAACTTCTTGTCCTTGATGTATTTGTTATGCCATTTATCCCTCTGTTGCTAAACTAGGCCAGTCCTTTGAACAACCTCTTGTATGATTTCATAAAGTTCATTCAATTGCTCCAATCTATGCTTTTGAGCTTCTGACAAATCCATCCCCAATTGGACTGCCATCTTGAAAGTTTTGACTTGGAACTCTATGGGGAACAGGACTTGCTTCCCCTAAACAAATTCATAGGGTGTATGTCCCGTTGTATTCCTCCATGTAGTTCTATAGGCCCAAAAGGCTTCAGGAAGCCTTTCTACCCAATATCTTCTATGTAGATGTAGAGTCTTGGTGAGGATTTCTTCCATCACTTTATTTGTAGACTCCACTTGACCATTTGCTTGCGGATGATAGGGAGTGGATTTCTTATGCTTGATCTTGTATTCCTCCATAAGCCTCTCCATCATGTTGGATGTGAATTGAGATCCCTGATCTGTCACAATTTCTCTTGGAACACCAAAGCGAGTAAAAATCTCCTTAAAAAAAAACTAACTACAGATCTTTCATTAGCAAAAAGTAATGCTTTGGCTTCTACCCATTTGGTGACATAATCAGTGCATACCAATATATACTTTTTCTGCTTGGATGGAGGATTAATAGGTCCAATAAAGTCTAAAGCCCATTTTCAAAGGGTTCGATAAGTACCTAAGGTTGTAATGGCATTTCATTTGAGGGAGCAAGTTTCCCTACCCTTTGGCAGCTGTCGCACCTTCTGACATATTCTTTAGCATCTTTGAAGATGGATGGCCAATAATATCCTAAAGAAAGGATTTTATAGGTTGTCCTCTTGTCAGCAAAGTGTCCACCACATGGCTCATCATGACATGCTTTGAGAATATCAGGCATTTCATCTTCCCTGACACACCTTCTGATCATAAGATTTGGCCCTGTTTTATAAATTCGTTAGTGATCTATGAATATCTTGCACTATCTTGAATAATCTTTCTTTTCTCTCTAGGCAATAAATGTGAAGGTAACTTCCTTGTAACCAATTAGTTAGCAACATTTGCAAACCAAGGAGTTTGAGTAGTTACTGCAAAGAGATATTCATCATGAAACTTATCTTCAACCGGAGAGTCTTCTTTGATATTTTGAATCCTAGACAAGGAATCAGCAACTGTGTTTTGTTTTCCAGGTCTATCTAGCACAGTAATGTTGAATTCTTGCAAAATTAAAAGCCATCTTGTAACTCTACCATTAGTAATAGGTTTATTGTTAGGTCCCTATAATACTAGTGATTACCCCATTACTATTGTAGTTGTATCCCTTACTAATATTGTTGTGCCCCTATTGTCCCCATATTGTTATTACTGTGCCCCATAGAATCCCTCTATTGTTATTCCTGAGCCTTTATATTATTATTGTTAGGTCAGCTGGGTCATATTGTGACTCCTTAGACTCCTATATATAGAAAGGAGGTTTTGTCATTTGAATCATCAAAGAATCATTCATTTGTGTAATGTAAAGGAGGTTGCCCCCTCGAAGAGGTTGAATTCTAAGGCGTTGATCTATCTTTTTGTGAGCTGGTTTCATAACATTTGGACTCAGAGCTTTGGATTCTAGGGTTTCGCTGCACCAAATAGGTCATCGTGGCATTTTTGCTATAATTTTTTTCTGCGACATTTCAAAAGCGAAAAAAAAAAATCATTTGAGACGAAATCACACTGAACCTTGGGTCTGAATTTCATATCTTTTCGCGCTATATTTGCGGAGATATGATTTGAGGAAGTTGGTCTTTTTGCAGACTCCTGAATGACATTCCAAACAGGTGACCTGGGGAGAATCGTCATAACTTTCTCTCTGAGCATCAGATTGAAGTTTCCTAAGAAGGTACAGAAAGAGGACAGACTGTAGTTTCTTGTTTATATTTGTCAAAGCCAAAGGTCAAAATAGGGACACGCGGCATGTCATACAAGTTCGTTGTACTGAACTAGTCTATAATCAGGCCATTGTGGGAGATTTGGCATAATTCTTCCTTGGAGAATCCAATTTGGATCAGACTAGTGGCATTGGAAAAAGGACACAAAGGGCTACTGCAGATCACAATTTCAGAACTGGATGATCCGAAATTATAGAGATACATCAGAGGCAATATCGAGCAACTACAAAGTGAAAAAAAGGTGTGTATATTTTTTTAAATTTTTGCTTAAGCTTGGTTTGAAAAATCATTTTGAAGGAATTCAAAGGCATAATAGAGCATTATTATCAATAACTGATGCCCCGAGGAAAGAAAATGCAAACAATTAGTAAGCAACCTAAAAGCTCTAGCATGACTCATGAAGAAGAGGAAGAAATGCTACATGATATATCAAAATTACAAGACCAAGTGCAACAAATGTCAGTCTCACAAAAGCTAACAGAAGCTAAGATAAATGGCATGGAA
>APFE030412817.1:102462-118934 GCA_000404065.3 Pinus taeda
TATTGTTAGGTCGGTTGGGTTATATTGTGACTCCTTAGACTCTTATATATAGAAAGGAGGTTTTGTCATTTGAATCATTAAAGAATCATTCATTTGTGTAATGTAAAGGAGGTTGCCCCCTCAAAGAGGCTGAATTCTAAGGTGTTGATCTATCTTTTATATCTTTTTGTGAGCTGGTTTCATAACATTTATTCATCAAATATCTAATTGCAGAGTGATCTGTATGAACAAAGGTTTCATAGCCTGTTATATAGTGTCTAAACTTGTTAATTGCATGAACAACATCTAAGAATTATTTTTCAGTCACGGTATAATTCAACTCAGTGGGAGACAAATTTTTACTTATATACTAAATGGCATAAGGAATCAAATATTTTTGTCCCAACATAGCTCCCAGAGCTGTATCTGAAGCATTTGTAGAAATATGGAAAGGAAGTTTCCAATTTGGTCCTCTTAAGATAGGTGCTTCAGATATTTTTGCTTTCAAGCTTTCAAATGCTAGTTGGCAATCAGGATTCCACTTGAATTCACAATCTTTTGTAAGCAATTTGAAGAGTGGAGATGCTATTTTAGTGAATTTTTCTATAAATCTTCTATAGTATCCTGTAAATCCTAGAAAACTTCTAACATCCCTTTGGCAATTTGGAATTGATAACTTAGAGATGACTTCAACTTTAGATTTGTCAACTTTAATCCCCTCTCCTGAAATGTGATGTCCTAAAACAATAACTTCTGTAAACATCATCAAGCATTTTTCATGGTTTAGTGAAAGGTTTGTTTCTTTACATCTTTTAAGGACTTTTTCCAAATTTTCCAAAGCTTCTTCAAATGTGTTACCATAGACTGTAAAATCATCCATATATACCTCTACACAATCATGTATTAAATTAGAAAAAATTCCTAGTACTGCTCTTTGGAATGTTGCTGGTGCATTACATAACCCAAAAGGAAGTACTTGATAGGAAAAAGTTTCCCATGGACAAGTAAATGTGGTTTTATCTTGATCCTCAGGTGCTACCTGAATTTGATTATAACCATTTAAACCATCCAAGAATGAGAAATACTTCTTAACTGCTAATGTACCTTATACCTGATCTATAAAGGGCAAAGGAAAGTGATCTTTCAAGGTTTATTTATTCAATTCTTGGTAATCAATGCACACCCTCCATTTACCATTCTTTTTGGGCACAATTACCAATGGAAAAACCCATTGGCTATCTGAAATTGGGTAAATGAAGTTTACATTGAGTATTTTTTGGAGCTCTTCTTCACAATTTCCCTAAGGTTTGGATTCATTCTTCTTTGAGGTTGTTTGATTGGTATATTGTTTTCCTCAATATAGATATGATGGATACAAGTCTTAGGATCAAAGCCTTTCATGTTAGTATACTCCCATGCAAATGCAACAAAATGTTTCTGTAATATTTTGGTTAGCTTTTCTTGTTGTAATTTCTCCAAGTTTTTATTTATGTTCAATGTCCTACCTGGACAAATTTCAATTGTAGAGCTACCAAACTCTTCCATAGAATAGAGATACGTTTGCCTAGATGACAAGTATTCAACATTAGATTTTTACTAGAATTGTGCATGATCATATTCTGAAGATGTTTCAAAATTTTCCAGTGTGTTCAAAATTTGACTATCTTCACTAATTTCTGACATAGTAAAGAGAGGTTGAATATCATCTTCTTCATCGATCCATTCCTTGTCATCTATTTCTGTGATTGCATTTGCTAGAGGATACAAAGTAAATTTCTTTGTTGAATTACCATCAGAAATATACATGTCACCAGATCTATAACTAATAAAAGCATCAGTAGTGGCCAGCCAAGGTCTTCCTAATATGAGTGGGTGTCCTCCTAGATTATTCTTGGGAGTTAAAATCGTGAAATCGACAAGATATTCCCAAGAATCTAAGGATACTGAAATGTCTTCTAGCACACCATCTGGTTTGATTACCGATCTATCTGCAAGTTGCAGTAAGGTAGGTGTATAAAGAAGGTTAGGAAGTTTAAGTTGCTCCATAGTTTGTCTACTCATAATGTTTATTGCTTCCCCTAAGTCAATCAACGTGTTTGGAATTTCAATTCCATTTATACGTGTTTTGAAAATTTGACTTCTTGGATCCACATATTTCTGCATGGCAATCTCTCCCATCATGATGTCTGCTATCCTTCCTACTAGGTGAATTCTTTTTGTTTCTCTTGGTTTTCTTCCTGGTCTTTTTATGCTTAACTCCTTTATTGTCTTAGCTAGAATTGGAATTTCTCTAATGGCTTATAACAAAGGAATTTTGATACAAACATTCTTTAATTCATCTAGAAAATCATAATTGGGCAACAAGATCTATTTTTCTACCCCTCTATCAATTTGTAATCTCTCAGGAAAAGGAGGTGTAGAAGTAGATGTTGGTTGCTCAATGACAGGAGTTGTGTTTATTGATTCTTTTTGTTTTTCTTTTTCAATATTTTTGTTTTGGAGAGATGTTCCCTCAAAACTTTTATTGACTTTTAGAGAGTCTTCCTTAGAGTTATCTTGTTCTTGAATGGCTATAGAAGGTTTTTCCTTAGAGTTATCTTGTTCTTGAATGGCCAAGAATTCCAGTTTGGTGGGGGCTGAAAATACATTGGATTGTTAAATCCTTGATTTTGTGGCCCTTGCCAAGGTATTCTTGCAACAAAACAAAGAGGTTCTACAGGATTTGGGACTGTTTCCTCTTGAAATACAGCCTTAAGACCTGGGATTGACAGAAAACCCTTGGTCTCATGACTTTCTGAACAAATCATACAAGTTTCTACAATTTTTGCATCTAAAGAGCATTCGCTTAAAGCATGTTTCTTTCTGCATTTTGGACAAAAGATGGCTAAAGCATCAGTCTTTGTTTTCTGCTTGTTTTGAGTTTGAAGGGTGTCTAGTTGCTCACTAAGGCTCCCTAAAATGTCATTTTTAAACTCATCAAGCATATTGCCAATTTCTGCCATACTTACAGATTCGGTTGCAGATTTGTTTGCTCTAACAAGAGAAAGATCTCTTGGCCCTTTCCTGGTTTTAGATTTATCTCTTGAGAGGAGAATACATAGTTCTGCTATGTCACTCATTGGAATTTGAGAGACATCTCCCTTCCCCATCATGTTAAGGATATCTATCCATTCATCTCTAATGACCTCTAACAAAAGAGCTTTCAAATTTTCTTCATCTAAATTGATCATTTTTGCTCTTTTCAAATTATAGTTGAATCTCTCAAGCAAATCCTCTAAGTGTCATTTTCTCTTTACATAATTTTGAACACCTCATCTCTATAATTAGTAGGCATACAATAATCCAAGTATCTATCCAAGAAAGCCTGTTTCATGTCATTCCAAGTTCTAATGGATTGAGTGACTAACCCCATAAACCATTTCAAAATAACCCCTCTTAGTGTTCAAGGGAACAATTTGAGTTTTTGAGAGTCTTCTAGATAGTCATATGTTCTACACAAGACCTCAAACTCAAACAAAAATGTTTCAGGATCCTCACTTCTTAACCCATAAAAGTTTGGGAGAACAGATGGTGAAATGTTTTTCACTATTGTATGTGTTTCCTCATCCACTATAGGGAATCCAAATGAGTTATCTACTTCCCTATTTCCTATGCCTCCTCCATTATTACCTCTACCTCCTCCATTGTTTCCTCTACCTATTCCTCTACCCCCTCCTCCAAACAGTGAGAATTCTCCATCTTGTTCTTCTTCTGCCATTATAGTTTCATTAGAGTCAGTATAGGGCTCAACTTGCAAGGTTATTCCCTCTTTCCTCAGAGTTAGTATAGGGCTCAACCTACAAGGTTAGAGGGAGTTTCTACTTTTTCTTCCTCACCATGTATTCCTAGTTCTTCCACTACAATAGGATCTCCTATAGAGGTGAAAAAGGTCTTCTCTCCTAAGACTGTTTTGGTAGATGATGCAGGAAAATCTTCTGATTGAGTTTCTACCCCTTGAATTCCAAGAGTCCTATGGCTGGGAGTATGAGTCTGGGATTGAGTTGTGTCCTTTCTAACTATTGGTGGAGTAGGTGGAGTTGTGGGAATTGAACTTCTGCCCCTAGCTATAAATCTAACCCTAGAATCTCTTTCTCTATGCGTGTCATTATTTTGTTGTTGTTGTTTTTTTTTTTTTTTTTTTAATGAATGTAAGAGATAAGGCTACCTAGTTACACTTCCCTGGTAACAACACCAAAATGTTTGGTCAATTTAGTGTCCTAAATTGCTCTACATAAATTATCAATCCGAGTATCATAAACTGATGAAATGTAGTGCACTATATGTGCTAGATGACCTTTCTTACCTCATTGTTTTCGAGTTTTATGTTGTTTTGGGGGTTTGATCCTTTAATTCCTAATGTTCTACAATGTACTTGACAAAATCTTAAATCTACTGCTGCTAATAATCTAGAGAAATGAAATGAGAACTAAAAGTGCTTTAAGCCAGATTTGGAAGTAAATTTTTAACCAAGAAAATGAAAACAGAGTTTCTCTTCCTGTTCTTGTTATTGTTCCAAATCATTAACTAAAAGGAAAAAGTGAAATTGCAACTATCTATTATGAAAATAGAACTGTACTGAAATACTAAAAGTGAAATTACAACTACTTATTAGTCTATTGCAAAATCAAAACTTAATGAACAACTGAAAATGGAATTACAACAAAACTAAATGAAAAATTATGACTAAAATTGAAATTTCAACTAGTCTACTATAACAACTAAATGAAGTGCTTTGTCACTCTGCTACACAATTTTGGGAGAACAACCTCCTTGTGATAACATTTTGAGGAATTCAATACTTCATTGTTCTACTAAAACTGGAAATGAAATTGTAACAAAATTAAATGAAAGACTAAGACTAAAAGTGAAACTGCAACTAATCTACTATGGAAACTGAATGAAGTGCTTTGTCACTCTGCTACACAATTTTGGGAGAACAACCTCCTTGTGACAACATTTTGAGGAACTCCATACTTCATTGTTCTAAGAAAAAGTAAACATAAATATGTAGATAAAGACTCATTCATAAATGAAATATTTAACTACTTAGTTTTAAGATGAACCATCAACTGAAAGGGCTTTTAGAAACATTCACTTACATCATGAGTTACTAAACTAACAATAAAATGGCATTGATCAGTTTAATTTAAAATCTAACGAATAATGAACGAAAAATGAAATGAATTACTCTACGCTACTGAACTCAACTTCAAGCTACTAATAAGAAACTAGAAAGTAGTGAAACAAAAGAGTTGCTATGTGCTGAAATAAAACTATTCTAAGTTAGTAAGAAGATGACAAAAACTGCATTATGAACAAAGTTAGAAAATAGTTATAAACATCATGGAAAAAACACAGTGAATTTACAGTTTAACTATGAAAGACAAAACAAAAATAAAATGTAACCTTAACCAGCGCAGGGGCCCTCTGCAAAGGTCTCAGGTTATACGTACTTAATCAACACTCCAACAATGCTTTCAGGTATCCATGAAACACAGTCTTTATATTAAAAACATAGAATGAGTTCTTCAAACTATAGAGCAAAAATATGAACCTAACACATGAGAAAAATCGAACTTGTTCTGCGTTCTTCACACAGGTATTTATAGAGAAATTACACAACTGTTTTATGGAGAAAAATAAGCTACAACAAAACATGTAGGCCGGAAAGTATGTGAAATTCTTGTCCTTGGTTGCTTGGAAACATAAATCTATGGTAATGGTTGTTGGATTCAGTTTGCGCAGGTTCGTGGCCTCAAGAAAATGCTTCAGATCCCATCACTAAGAAACATGTGAAAAATAGAGTCGTGTTTGCCTTAGGCTTCTATTTTTGACTTCCCTTTGACCGGAGTCTTTCTTGTTGATCTAGGCCAGATGAATAAGATACGATCCATGCCTTGATGTTTTCCAAGCTACCCATGTAGCCATTTTCCTTTCTTGACACCTAGAACCTGTAAAATAATGGAAGTAGGTGTGGAACAATCGATTAGCTGCAGAATGTGACTGCGTTCCGTAGCTAAAAGACAAAAACTTATTCAAATAGAAAACATAAAAGTATAACATGTAAATCACTGAAATATACTCCTTGAGGCAATATATAATGGTTTTTGATGATAAGGATGCATTTTTCATGGAAAAACAAAGAAGGAAGGATGAGAAAAGTTGCTAAGGGAAATGTAGTTTTGAGCTCAACACTTGGTTTGAAAAACTGTCAGCAATGTTGGAAATCTTTCACTGAGTTATATAATGGGTATATTTTTATTTTTGGTAATTTGACACTTCACCGGGAAGCCATTTTTCCCATGAGGTTTAACTTTGTTGCCTATTAAAATCAAATTTCTTCATATGAGTCGCCTATACCACATTACTTTTGCATTTATTGAATCACGTGTCAATTTTCGTTATGACTAACCATTATTTACTCATGCTTTTATGGTCCACTTTGGGCCTCCCCCATGTGGCAACAACATCAAGGTACCCTTGTTTAGAGCATCAAAGCTGAGTCACCCTTGCATATATTGAGTCCATTTCGAGTCCCCTTGAGTCCAGTTACAATGTTACATACATATATGTGTCACATTCATCCCATTGTGCTCATGTTTGGCATCTAGCTATACTGCTCCGCCTTTGAAAAGCGCCCGCCTGAGTAATTGACCATCCCCTCTAGAATCGAGTTAGTCATTGCCAGGTCATATTATGATCATACTATGACAAGGGAATTTATCAATTTGATTATCATTTTGTAGCCTTCCATCATCATCCCTGGTGTCAGTCCATTAGTCACATTGCTATGACCCTCATGCTTTTGTTGAGGAATCCTCATTGCCTCACCTCTGGTGGACCCTCTTCTATCGACTTCAACACATTTATTCCAAGAGAGTGGTCTAGAGGGTGTTGTACCTTGGTTCCATCTCTCATCACTGTTCAGTGCCTTAGATAAAGCAAATGGAATCACCATTTCCCTTTGGCTTGGTTGTTTCCCGTGTGCTCGACTCCAGCTCATTATCGCACGATTGAGAATCGTACACTTGATGGTCCGGTGATCCAACAAATTGTACCCGTATTTTTTGGGTGTGTGTGATATGTTCCAAGCCTCATGAGGGGGTGGCCCTTAAGGTAGCATCCCACATGCCCAGATGTTAGCAAATCATGATCTAACCTCATATGCAGTTCCACATATTTCATGGGTTTGGTTCCTGTCGCTTGCAACATCCACAACATGCATGTCTCATTGAGATGATCCATTCAGATCTTCAAAACCCTTTCCTGTGCAACAGGGCCTCCTTGGTTGTGATTCCCCCTCACCATGTCAACTTGAGGGGCATTTTGTCTCATGTACTCAGATAAAAAAATGTTATTGTGTTCAGTCTTGACCTCTGTGTTCCAAACACCTTATGTATATGGGACTCATTATATTATTCTATCACATTTTGGCCCATTTATGACAACATATCATGTATTTTGTAGCTTAGTCCCACATTAATGAGAACAACGTTATTATTTGTACTCAGTTATCTCGACAAGTATGGGTATGCCTCCCCTGCCTCATTTGAGATCATGTACTCCAAAATAAAAGGAGACTTATATATCCTTAGTAGGTCTCGCCCCCTCCATTCCTTTGCCCTTTCCTTAAATTGCTTCAAATCTCTCTCTCTCCCCTTTGGTGTCTCGTGGAAGTGTAACCTATAGTTTATTTCGGTCATACGATTTTCTCTCGACGCTTGTACGTTGGGGGGCAATTTGTTAGCACCTAAAAAATGATCACCTAGCCATTTCTAACTAGGTGGATCGAAATACACCATGTAGAATTAATTTTACCATAGTAAAATCACTTTCACCATAGGAAATAATTTAGTAAACCATTTTTATTAAATTATTTCTATTTAAATAAAAAAACCCATGAGAATAATTGAATAAATCATTATTTATTTAATTTTCTCTAGAAATAATTATTAATTAACTATTTGATCATTATTTCTTAAACACACTTGACTAAATCACCTAGGAATAATTAAATAAATGATTGTTTATTTATTATTCCTTAATTTTATTTTTGGAATAATTGTTAAATCACTCTTTCATAATTATTTTGAATTCACACTTGAAAAATGATTACTAAATCATTTTATTTGTTAATTACCTCAACCATTTTCTAAATAAAGATATTTGCCCATTTTAAATATATTTTCTCTCTCTAAAGAATATAATAAACGTATTCCTAACGGCTAGATCTTGATTTGGTCAATAATATTTTGTTATTTTCTAATTTATTATTTAGCCCAATACTTGGTTATAAATAAAATGGTTTTCCATTCATTCTTCACCATGATCACTATCATTTTCACCACTATCGTCTTCTCACATTTGAGCTCCCACTTGAGTTCTATCTTTCTATTGGGTTTTCTACATATTGAGAGAGAGAAACAGGTCGCTGAAGCACAAGGAAATCAAAAGACCCATCCCACAGAGGGGGATTTACAGACCCTTGTTGTAAAGTTCCTTCACCAGGTTTCTAATAAAAAGTTTATTAATTTAAAATCTTCTTCTATTGGGTTATTTCATAAATTATTTCTTGTTGTTCTATGTTTTGGATTGCATATGATCTTTTTGTTGCAGGGTTTTCTTATTTTGTCATTGCATATATGAAATGTAAACAACCATATCTTGTTGTTAGGGTCACTTGTCACCAGTGAATTAAGTGAAGCATTTTTGATACACCTTTATGAAATTTTTACACTAACACCCTTGAGATTGGAGACGCTTGTACCTGCCAAAGCCCACTATGGAAGGGCATGCCACCATGAAGAACCCCATTGATCACATGACTTGTAAGATTGATTACCTAATTATTCTAATGACGTTTTCTATTGGAGGGAAAGGTGACGTATTGTATCTTATGCAGGATTGGAGGTGGTTATTCATTTGGGGCTTGATCTTCCTATACAGGGTTCTATCCCTCCTGAGGGCCACATTGGCACTTTTAAGGTCAACGTTGAGAGCCATGGGCCTCCGACATAACATATATTACTTCATGGATCCCTAGAAACAATCATTAATTGATCATGTTCCACATTTGGGATGAGGATGATGCAGTTGGTTCACCATGCCCAACCGGCCCCATAGTTGCACCATACACTTGGTATATGTTCCAGGGTCCAGCGGATGTTTCTTATTGTAGAGGTAGGGCTTATATGATTACTCCAACCCTTTAAGATGGTCTACAGGCATGTTCGGTCTATTTTGAGACCCATGAAGACATCCTTGTTCCCCTTCACCCACTTGGGAGCACCACAAGTTCTTTTTTAGAAAACAAGGAGCCAATCCCTTGTCCACTATGTTTGGAGTCCATTTCTACATCATTTCTATAGGGATTAATGCACAAGTGGTTATGGCTAGAATACCCTCAAGGATCTTCCCGAGATCCAAGGCATATCATTTAGATTAATTGAAGCTAGCACAAAGAAGCATATACATGTCTATATCGATGCATGATATTCAAAGCAGAAAAGGAGAGATTACCTCAGATCTTGATGCAACCTTGCTGGAGAACCTAATGTAGCAGAGTGGAAGACCCCTTTGCTAGCTTCTAGATCAACACTTGCATATAAAAAAGACGGAGAGTAATAATACAGCATATAAACTCTGACAATCAAAGCATTAATACATAAAGATATGGAAACGACATGCATATAAGCTACTCATAAACAATGGCACTAAATTAACATGTAAACAATTACGACATTAGCACCATCGAGTAGACAACACAACAACATGTCTATATTATTAAATAGGAAAGAATGATTACAACCATCTGGTGAATCAAGCTTCCCTTAATCCTCCAACTCCTTGCCCTCTCTCTCTTCTCAAATTCTTGGTGATAAAGCAACTATATCTCATACAAAGTTTCAACAATCAGTTGAAAATCCTTTGACCTCTTTCACAATTCCCAAGCCTCTAATATATAGATGATGAGAGGCTTATCCTTGCCAATTCTTTCACGAGTTCCCTTTGGAAAAAGCTAGGATGTTTCCTTGATTTATTTCTCTTTACCCTTCCATTAGACTCTGTTAGAAATGGAAATATCCTTAGGCAAGTTGAAGGTAGATGTTTCCTAATTTTCAGCGTGACATTTGAGTAAAAAGTGGAATACTAGTCAGTCAAACTGCTCATTTAACGTACGAAATCTCACAAAACTTGGGTAACACTGTCCCTTAGGAAAGATAGTGATTTACCCTAGGGAATAATGCCCCTAGATCATACATAGGGAGCATTATAACTCTTCTTGCTAGTTCCTGGGGAGTGTTACCTTGGAAAATAGGCCTATGAACTAGGTCATCTCTTTAGTCAAACTGTCTTTCTCCTTTGAGATGATGAGAAGGTCATTTTCCTATATAACATATGCCTCGAAGATGATGGTCGAAATACTTTATAAATTGTTGGAAAAAGAGAGAGAGGATTAGAGCTTCGAGACTACGGGAAACCTGATACAAATCACATATGTTAATACTCTAAAATCATGTCCTGAATCAGGCATTCCCATGCTCAGTAGCCCTGGTAGAGTGATTTCTCAAAAAAAAAGGTATGACGATCATGTCCACCAATAAGCATAATGTGGAACTATGTCATAATATGATCATCCTGACGAGATGTCTATGAAAATAATATACGCAACTTGGGAGAGGAAACAAGGCTGAGTGATGTAAGCCTCTACCCAAGGTCTTGGTTGTCGCTTTATCTCAACATCATATTTATACACATGTGAATAAAGGAGTTTATATCGAACATGTGAGAACTCATCTGATTACCAGTCAATAATGAAAATTGTTAATAGATGTGAGGATGGCCACCGATAATGATGATGGTCTCCAAGATGCATATTATAATCTAACGAGTGTGAATAATGATGTTGTCATCGAAAACTCATAGAATCATTCAACTAGGAGCCAATAATGAAAACCCCCAATTAAACACAAGGTAACCTGCCACTAATGACTGCAAGTTCTAGGATACTGATATGTTTATGAATATGCTTCCTAGATAGAGTGTTGAAGTCAATAGGAAGAGACTTTTCGAAAGGTAGGCAATAATGTGTCCTACATCAGTTGACACGAAACGAGACAAGAATGAATGTTTTTGAAGATAAAATTTGACAAATAGGTCAAACAGATGGAGGGCATGATGGAAGTATATGAGCAATGGTTGACACAGGAAGCACATGATAAAGGAATCCCTTGAACAATAGAAGGCACGACACAAAGGTTTACCAAACAGCTTTAGACTCGTGAACACCAAAGAGTGTTAGGATACAAGGATGCAGGAACATCAGAGTATATAGGCTAAACCCATAGAATGGTAAGGTTCATCGGAGAGGTTGACAAAAAGGAGGTTTTTTTGAGGGAGTGCCATGTTCAAGGGAATGACTGCTGCCAAAAAAGATTTCCGAATATAGACATAGAACCATTGTGTTGTCCAATGTTTCCCCATCTAATTAAGTTTAATGACTCCAAAAGGGTAAACTCGGTGGCCTTTTCATATTTAGAGAGTCTGAAAATATCGTAAAGAGAAACTCTAGGGGGATCCCTTTGTCATAGTTGATAACCAGGTGAAAAAAAGGTTTAATAGTATACCTGACACAGTTCCTTTTCCGTAAGTTAGTCTATTGATTCCAGATAAAGTGATAAACCTATGCTCAATAGACGTTTGCCTCGTTTTGTTACGAGTACGAGGGGACAAAGTAAAATCAATATTCTTCATGAAATTTTAATGAATCACATGAAGACAAACTCAATATATCTTCATCAAATTTTAACAAGTCAAATGATGAAAACTCGATACGTCATTTTCAGTTTAATGAGCGAGGAAAAAGATAAAAGAACTGCTCATGTCTTCTGTGTAAATGTTTTATGAGTCTGAAGGAGATAACTCGGGGATTTTTCAATTCAAGTGCAAGAAAAGGTCCCAAAAAGTAAATGCTCATATCATCTTCGTAGGAGTTTTACGAGCCTAAAGACTGTAACTTAGGGATTTTTCTTTTCAAGAGTGAGAAAAGGTCCCAAAAAATAACATGTTCATATCTTCTTTGTGAGAGTTTAACGAGCCCAAATAAGGAGAATCGAGGTTTTTCGAATTAACGAGTAAGAAAAATACCATAAATAGAATTCTTGTTCTTCTTCGTGGTAGTTTAACGAGCCCGAGGTTTTTCAATTTCACAAGTGAGAAAAAGTCCCTAAAAAGAATGTTCATACTATCTTTTTTAGTTTAATGAGCTAGAAAAAGAGAGATAAATAATGTCTTGGATCTTCTTCATAAGAATTTAACAAGCTTGAAGTAGTATCTCGAGGATTTTTCAATTCAAGAGACAAGAAAAAGTCCCAAAAAAGAACGCGCTCATACCTTCTTTGTAGTAGTTTAACGATCCCAAAGAAGTAGACTCAAGGTTTTTCGAATTAACGAGCAAGAAAAATACCATAAAAAGAATGCTCGATATTTATTGATCTCATGCTTGAAAAGTAGAAGGGTATATGTCATGAATTTCCTCATAAGACGAAGCGAAAACATCGTGGAATTCCTTAAAAGGGTAAGTGAAGCTCGCAATTTCCTCAAGATTGTAGTTAGCTCCAATCTGAATGTTTTCTATGATACCTGTCTTAACTGAGATAGCTATGGGCATAGTCTTTGAAAGATTTCCCAAGTTATCTTTCGAATCCATAGTTTAGACAATCGTATAAATCGAGGGAACAATCTCAGGTGGTTTAAAAGATAGGATTTGTATAGGGGTCGCGTCCAAATTAGATATCAAAATGCGATTGTGAGAGTTTTCCTAAGGTCACTCCTCTAAACACATGATTTCTCGAATAAATTCATCTGAAGGTAGGACTTAATTGAGGATATCATTAGAGGGAGCTACTGTGGGAGAGGAGATGGTACCGTTGGTTTTGACCAAAGTGACAGGAGAATCTGATGCAGGTTGAATGGCTTGATAGGCCAATTTGACTGGTGACAGCGAGATTTGTTCTCCATTAGAGTCAATGTCTAAAGGGGTTGAGAGGATCTAGGGATGTATTGGGTCATGAGGAATGGTGGAGACAATAGAAACGATATATGGAACCTCAAGCAGTAGGAGAGGAAAGAAACCCATCAAGGAAGAACCCTCCAAAATACCGGTACCAATACTAACATAAGAGTTAGGTATACCACCCACTAAAGGTATGGCGCCGCTAGGAAATGAGGCATAATCTGGGCTGCATAAGGACTGTTGTTCCACCGTAAATATTCTCCTATCCAATGGAGAGGATGAGGTAGAAAACTGAAGACACGATGGTAGTCATGGCATAAGTCCAACTGCGGCCCAAAAGAAAATTATAGTCAAGTTTTCGATATACGAATTCAATGTCCATTGTTACCATTTTCCCACTCAAAGTGATGGGGTAGTCAGAAAGGTAACCTTTTGGGATGAATGTATGGCCATTGAATTCTTTAAGGGAATTCGACGACGGAGAGAGGGTTGGAGAACCCAAGGCAAGCCAACATGCAATAGACATGACGCAGGTCGAAGTGCCTTCGTTAATGACTATTCTATGTACACCTCGGCCTTTTGAAAAAATTTGAACCTGAAATGCAAGTTTGTGGGAAAGGTGGGGTTTACATTTCTCCATGTCGAATATTGTTAGCATGGAATCCTGAGGGTTAACCACACTAATAGCCGAAAGCAAATATTTCCGTTACGGTGGACAAGTTCTCAATACTTTGAATGCAGACATAGCTGACGATGCTTGTGCCAAGTCTTCTACAATACTATAGTTTTGGGCAGCATGTGCATATGTATTACGTGTTGTGCAACGAAGTGCCCCTTTTGGGGGGTGAATTACAAGATCAGCAATAGGCCTTTCGATATGAAGATCATAGGCGGCGGTGGGTTTGAACTTGAGGTAGCGTCCTGATCATTGGCGACTGGAGCTACATAAGTTTTGGCTCGCGTTTGAAGATAATCATTTTAAAGGTGTAAACGGTCGACGATCCTTCACTAGAGGAAGGATGATTTGAACTGGCGTTGCCTCCTTGCAGGGTTAAGGTGGGTTCATAATAAGATGTTGATGATGCTAAGTAGGGAAAGGGTTGTGTAGGACCACGGGGGTCCGACCAATATCCTTTTGAGCAAGAAGATCCGTGCATTCTTGGAGACACAGACATCGATGTGTCAAATGGTCTTCCACACCGATTTTGCAAGGAACTTGATAAATTTGTCCTTTCGACTTTCAGGTGGTGCAACAACTTTCTGCTTCAAGTTGGATTACTTGGTTGATGGCTCTTTAGAAGGAGAGGTCTTTTTCTTATTCTTCTTTTTATTTCCTCTGGGTTTTTGCGTAGACTGCACAGAGTTTACCGTAGCGGTAGGAAGAGAAACTGATTGGGTAGAAGTAGCAGGATCAACAGACAACTGGGCAATGTGCCCGTTAATTTTTTTACAACAGACCCAGATGTAGCACCGATGATACTGTCAGCGTGTGCGTCGAGTTGCTAAGTAGCAGGAGCATTGGAAGTTCTGGGGGCATTGGGGATTACATCGTATAATGTGGCATAATACAAATAAATAAAATCTAATTGTTGGGCACGATGAATGGATTGGTCTTCAGTGACTGGTCTTCAGTGACTGCACCACCTAAGGCCATTGTCATTGGCGATTTGGGGAAGAATAGATTTACAAAACCAATTTGCTAATAGATAATCCAGAAGGGGAGATTTGACTAGCCTCTGCTTACATCTTCATTCATGAATGTGTTCGAAGGTGTGGGTGGAGTTGTCTTGGCGCAAGGTAGTAGGAAGTTTCATCCAACTTTTGTAGCGGATGGGCAACTGAAAGTGCTTTAAAAATTCCATCACCAAGGTACCAAAGATATTAACTGACACACTTGGTAACTCAATGTACCACTTGGTGACATTGCTAGTAAGGGTGAGGGGGAAGAGCCGGAGCTAGATACCGTCATCCACCATGGAGTTTGATAAGCACCATAGATGATAGGTGGTGACATGGGTACCTGGATCATCCCCTTGTTTTCCTTCAAACTTTGGGATGTCGACAGGTATTTTGTGGGGGATTGGGGGCCAATGTAAGTTATGGTAGATGGGGTCATTGGTTAGTTTGTATAGATCATGGATGTCGAGTGTTGCCAAAAAAGGCAAAGTATTTGGTGCCCCCGAGTCTGACCAAGGTGATGACAAATGACTTGAGGGACCCTGGGGTGCACCCATATATTGTTCCCAATAGGATACATAGGGTTTGTTGGATAATAGTTTCCTTGTGGTGGTTTAACAATCATATAGGGTGGCTATCCATATGGGATGTTAGGCTGGGGGATATAAGTTTGATTGCCCTAGGACAAAAATCCCCCCATTGACTCAATTGAGGTTGAGAAGGGGGTGACCAAATGGATTGAGCAAGACCAGGTTGAGGGATCCTGCCAACAACATAATTGGCCATAGGCACACACTAGGGTAGTGTACACTTGGAGGATTCATTTCAGTTAATGACGATCCATCTTGTCCTATAGGTGGAGGGAGAATAGTAATCCCCCCTGCTGGTATGTGCATGTTGGGAATATTGCCCCCTAGCATTTGAGCCTAGGGGTTTGAACAAAACAGAGGATTCCAACCACATGGATTACTAAAGGGACCTGTGCTAACAACGCTATTTGGAGCAACAATCGAAGATCTAGGAGCAAACACAAAAGGGGCAGAAACCAGTATGTATTGGGTTCCACTCATAGTAGGTGTAACTAAGTTGCTTAGACTTGGCATTGGATCGCGGGGTAACCAATTAGTTGTGTATTACTGACTATCGGCTAGGGAAGTGAGGGTGGACCAAAGTTGTCCACAAAATCCCACGACCCATTAGGCACCGAGGGTGTTACACAAAAAATTGTCACCATGACTTTCTACAGTTGAGTGAGTCCATCACCACTCATACATACCTCCTTTGCAAGTCTCAAGCCTCAGCTCTTCATGTCAAGCCTTGAAAATGGGAGAAAGACCTTAAAAATATCTCAAATCCTGGTTTCACACTTTCTCCTAGTATTGCCTGCGGTACCGCACCCAATGGTCATGTCCTCTGCGAACCTGACTGCTCTGTCTGTTAAGTGATGGGTGCGAACCCCTGTAAAAGTTAAAAAGGCATGAGTTCATTCTTAAAAACTCACCTTGGGTCACTTCTGGATGCTTCTAGAAGGAATATTACGTTGGCAAGTTCGCTCCACCTTGGTTCATCCATTCCATAACTAAGGGAGCTAACTCCATGATAGGAGGTGCTTATCCCATTGAAGGAGGAACTTATCCCTTCAATGGTGGACCTGCAACTTCCTCCATTTGCACTATAAATTTAGGCATTGGGCTGGTTGTAGGGGAGGTTGAAAGCTAAAGATTCTTGAGGGTAAATGTTGCTGGAAATTAGACTTCCTTTT
>APFE030412817.1:122522-164679 GCA_000404065.3 Pinus taeda
TCTTGGGGAAATTTTTGGGAGTGGGGAGGGATGTTAGGAAGCAGGGGAAAGTGGAATCTTAGAGATTGAGTGAGGGGAAGGGGTCCAAAAGGGAAAAACACAGGCCCAAACTAGAAAATTGCCAGGTTGTAGCTAGAAACTAGGGTTTGTGCGAAAATGAGGAATTTGGGGAATCTCAGTGATGGGAAGCATTTGGTAAGGTACTTTAATGATAGGGGAAGGTGTATGAACATCAGGAAACAAGTTTTGCCGATGATTTGACCGTCCAAGAGAAATTGCCTTCAAAACCCTAGGAGAGGGAAATGAACTTGCCAAGGCACAACTGAAGCATGAACAAGGTGTAAAATGACTCATTAGACACTGACATGATAATGAAAAACTTATGAATGATGATAGACTCAGCTGAATAGTGACATAGATTGGCATTTGGGTAACTTTAGAAGGAGTTAAAGCAAACCCTAGACCTTGTCCAAATTTTGCTTGAAAACTCTTTGAAATGACAAAATTTGACCTTGACACTTCAAAATCACTTTGTAAGAGCATATTTGATCACTGATGGAGGGCATTCAAGACCGACACTAACAGAGAGAATAAATTATACATCAATCAACACCATGCATCCAATGTAGTAAAAACAAGCACAACTTGTAGACATGCAACGCTCTCTAACAACTAACCCAATATACAGATGAAGAATCTAACCAACTTAAAATAGGAAAAACTTTAAGAAAATTTTTATTTTATTTTCTTGAAATGGCATAAGCGCTTAAGTTATTTTCCTAAAATGAAAAAATGCTCAAGAAATAGGCAACCAAATACAGTGTACAACTGTAGATCCTTAAATAGACTATAGGAAGCTTCCCCAACCCAAGGATTCACAAAACAAGTTGTTAATCAAGATATTGGCTAGATAACGCACTTCAAGAGAGGCTACAGAGCATTAATGACAGGACTAATGCTTTGTTTGCTGGCCAGCAAAGCATTTTATCTCACTGCTTTGCACTATTGGGGTGCGTTAGGGGGCAGAGGCTATAAAAAGAGTCTTTTAGGGTTAGATCAAAGGCTGAGCACAACAAAAAAGGTTATGAATAGCCCTGAGTGGTCAGAAAGGGAACCAAGAAGAATAGAAGGGCCTAGAAAGAAAGAGAGATCCGAGAACTTGGAAGGAGAAAACTGGGAACCAAGTGTAGTCCCCAATGGAGTCGAAAATTTTGTGATAGGGATTAATGCACGGGTTGTGTGGTTGGAATGCCCTCAAGGATCTTCCCAGGATCTAAGGCAGACCATTCATATTAACTACAGCTGGCACAAAGAAGCATATACATATCTATATCAATGCATGATATTCAAAGTAGAAAAGGAGAGATTGCCTCAGATGTTGATGCAGTCTTGCTGGAGAACCCAATGTAGCAGAGCGGAAGACCCCTTTTCTAGATCGTAGATCAACAACTGCATATAAACAAGATGGAGAGTAATACTACATCATATAAACCTTGACAATCAAAGCATTAAAACATAAAGATATGGAAACAACATGCATATAAGCTACTCATAAACAATGACACTATATCAACATGTAAACAATCACGACATTGGTGCCATCGAGTAGAAAACACAACAACATGTCTATATTATTAAATAGGAAAGAACGATTACAACCATATGGTGAATTAAGCTTCCCTTAATCCTCCAGCTCCTTTCTCTCTCTCTCTCTTCTTAACCTTTTGGTGATAAAGAAACTATACCTCATACAAAGTTTCGATAATCAATTGACAATCCTTCGACCTCTTTCACAATGCCCAAGCCTCCAATAGATAGATGATGAGAGGCTTATCCTTGCCATTTATCTCATGAGTTCCCTTTGGCAAAAACTAGTATGTTTCCTTGATTTATTTCTCTTTCCCCTTCCATTAGAATCCGTTAGAAATGGAAATATTCTTATACATGTCAAATGTAGATGTTTCTTGCTTTTCGAGTTGACATTTGAGTAAAAAATGGAATACTAGTCAGTCAACCCGCTCATTTGACCTCTGGAATCTCACAAAACTTGGGTAACGTTGTCCCTTAGGAAACACAATGAGTTGTCCTAGAGACTAATTCCCATGGCTCATGCATAGGGAGTGTTCTAACTCTTCTTGCTAGTTCCTAGGGAGCATTACCTTGGAAAATAGGCTTTTGAACTAGGTCATGTCTTCAGTCAAACCATCTTTCTCCTCTAAGCTGATGAGGAGGTCATTTTCCTGTATAACAATCATGGCACCCCTTCAGACTTCATAAGGCCTCCTCAAAGGCCCAACAACCCACTTTTGTGATGATTTGACCCTCTTGAGAGGCTAATCTTTACATTACTGAGCTATTTGGCGGTCTTGTCACCAAAAGTATTGTTATTATGCACATTATTTTATTTTAGGGGCTCAATTAGGCCAATTTATCTAAATCAAATTCATTAGAGTGTATAAATAGAAGTGAGATGATTCGTTTTCATCCTCATCACTTGGATTGGGTTATTTGCTCTTATGAAATTTTCACTATCCCTTTTGGAGGATGCGTTTTGATGTTATGGATGAATTTTGATGTTTGAATATCTCTCTCTTGTCTTGGAGGTTCATTATTAGCATAATTTGATGATTGGATATACTATTTTATACATGTAAGTACTCTTCTTGTCATTTACTTTTGTCACATGAATGTTGTTGGGATTTTCTCTATACAAGTATGAAATTCACTACTGCTTTATATGAAATTGTGGGAATTTTTGTTCTTTATAGTGTTGCATCATGTTATGGGCCATGTATGAATGGGTGAATGTTCCTAGAGATAATTTATGTTAAATACATCTCGATAAGTCATCATTTATTGCAAACTTAATTATAAATTCCTTGGAGCAGTTGTTCTCATGCTCTAAATTCCATGAGAATTTGTTGAAGCCCTCATTGATAAATTAATTCTTCCCAAACCATAAATTCTCCTTGACTCCATCACTCCCAAAGGACAATGCACTAATCCTCCATTGGTGATCATTTTCAACAATTAGTATTTTCAGCTCCCTCTTTTTTTATGCCTAACCTACATAGGTCACCTAGGGAATCAATTATCTCAATCTAGCCATCCAAACACTTCGATTTTTGGCCCACAACTACGCTGAGGTTTTCTCTAGAGGGCCTTCAAATTTGAAGCTAATATGACAATGGGATCTCGAGATATAGTAAGCCCTAGCTCAAGGACCATTTCTTACCCTAGTTTTCCCTTGGCTAGTGTCCTCATTAGGATCATTGAATTCAAATCTCAAAGAAAATTTGTCCTTTTATCCTCTTATCCTCCCTAATTAGGTCAAGCCCTTCATTGGGTAATCAACTCCATACCCTTGACCTAATTTTGGGCCTGCTTGGTCCCATGTGGTCCCACAAAGTATTGACACTAATTCCACAAACATCACACCAAGACCAATTCTCCATAAAGATTTCCAGGCCTAGGAATCATCTTTGCAAGATATATTCCCAAACCCTAGCTCAAGGATTGTCTTAGCCCTTCCCAGAGAGCATATCACCTTGCTTACAGAGAAATAAATTCTTGTAATTGAGTCTCTCTTGTGAATAGGCCTTAGGAATCACTCATTTCCCTCTCATTGTTCCATTCATCTAGTGATTCCCCTTTATATTGGGTCTCCTCCCATCATTGAAAGTCCATAAAGAGCAGGGAGCTTTAGTTAACGTGACAGTGGGCTATCGCTTCATTATTTCCCTTGACCTAGTAGTTTCTCTATAGGATCCCCTCCTACGACCATTGCTAGTTTGAGTTGTAACATTTTTGGCACCATTGTCAGCGACACGAGACCTATTTCTTGTTTCTTTTACGATATATTGACATATCATTAGTGGTGACTCAATCGGAAGAACGAAGCCCTATTTCTTCATTTAACTTCAAAGTTAATGCTTGTAGGGTGAAGCAAGCATCTATCAAGGAATTTTAATTCACCTTGGCGACTCCATTTTAATCCTAATATGTAAAATCATAAAAAATGGATTATTTTCAAAATGAAAGTATCCTTGGCTCTCCATTTGGAAAACTCAATGATCAAGACCTTCAAGAACTAAAAAAATATGTGGACCAATATGGAGAGATTTGTCAATATTTGTTGGAGAACGTGAATAAATAATTCATGCTCAGGTTTCATAGAACAACATAAAAACAAATCTACACAATAATGTGTACCTATGAGAAGGATCCTAGTCATCTCTTTGAATTTTCTATACAAACTTGTGCTTTTAACATTTTGACTGACCTCATCAATAAAAAAATATTATAGTCAATCACAAAGCCCCATAGAATATGATCAATTGAATGATCAAGATGTCCATGAAGATGAAGAGGTTGGAGAGGACCTCGAGAATCTAAATAATGAGAAGGAAGATGAGTCCTCCTTAGGTCCACATGATTAAAAAGATGATTTTGGGAACATGTGTTTTGGGGAGGATGAGTCTATGGAAAGTGAAGTTGAGGCTAACCTTATATTTATCAAGGATATTAATCCTAAGGAATCTCCTTCAAAGAACCTTGAGGAAGGTGGTCCCATTAGCCCCTTGGAAGTTGACATTCCAGATTACTTCCGTATTGAAAAAGAGAAATGGGAAATATTTCTCCTCAATTCAATTGTGCTCCCATTTATGACACTGACAAGGAAGATGAGGTTGAGATTAGACCTCCCTTTCTCTTGGGCATTGTTTATGATGACATATCCACCGATACCCTTGGGAAGGAGAACTATCAGTTTCCATTGCATGAAAGGGGGAAGTTGGAAATGATTAATTCTCCTTTTATGGGAGCACCTATCTCTAATACTAATGGTGATGAAATAGATAAGTCCTTTTCGCCTACTTGTCCTCCTTATGATCCCATGTTCAAATCACTTGAGCATTTAGAATATGATTTTGAGGAATAAAAACCCATTAGTTATAGCACTTCACCCTCCCCTTTTCATTTTTCTCTTATTCATCATTACGAGTCTTCCTTAAGTGATTCCCTCACTCCTTTTCATATGATCTCCAGTGACCATGGGCCCTTTTTCTTCTTAGGTATGATGTTGAGGAAGTATTATCCACTAGATGCATCCCTTCTTCCCTCTCATACTGTAACACCCTCCTCCCACATCTACCCAAGTAACAGACCAACCATGGAAAACATGTGACGAGAAGTTACTATGATATGATTTTACCTCCTAAGTCACCTTAAGGAAGTGTAACTAATGGAAACACACCATACAAACCTTCCACATCAGCAACAAGACTCTTAGGAACCATCCCGCCTCTCAGGTAATAAACTTCTAAGTTCCACTGAGTTTTTAGACCAATTAACCCCTAGATGCTCCCATGATATGGGCATGCCTATGTCTAGAAGGCTCTAAATGCTCCCACAACATGGTATGCGAGCGTCTAAGGACTATTTTCCTCAGTGTTGTGCCAGCGTCACTGGGATTTGTTCCACTTTTTCAGGCCCAGAGCCTAGGTCACTGCCCAAAATTCAATGATACCTTCAGAGCATAAAGATAACAATGGAATGATGATACAAATTCAATTACTTGAACAAGCTCTTGACTATACCCCTACTAGTCATGACCGACATGTTTTCAAACATGCCACAAATATGTAATCTAAAGGTGTAAACAACATATCTAAGCATAGGGGTCTCATACTCATTCGAGAATCGCTAAGAAGCATTAATGCCTCAACACATTAGTTTTAGTTTCATCCATTAGGCCATAGATACATCATTCATTCATTTACAAGTGAAAACATGATGATATCCATACTTAACCACTGTCATAATACATGCTCATAACCAACATAATAACAATAGAAATACCAAGGATATATTAGCCATAGAATCCACATAAAAGCTAGTATAATACTTATTAAATAACAAGGATAAATAATCTCATATTAATGATGTAAAATCCAAACTGGTATTGGACTACAATGTTCCACCCGACCGTAGACATGGCTAAGACAAATCTCTCTTCATCAAGTCACCTCCATGGCATATTCCAAGCATGAATGTGGGATCTCATAAAACACATCAATCAAAATCATCCAGGTCTTCCAGAATCCAAACCTCCTCAACCCATCAAATAGTGATTCCACCTCATGGTCGGACATCACAAAACCATCATTAGATTGGTCTCTACCCAAGCATTCTAGGGCTCCAGAATCTCTGTTCCAACTCGAATTCCAGGACCAGTAACTTCACCTACAGCTACTTCCAAGCTCCAGAGCCTTTGTCCAACCAAGGCTCCAAGACTAGTAACTCAACCCTCAAATTTTTTGGGCTTCCAATGCATTTGTCCAACCAGGGCTTCCAAGACTAGTAAATCAACCCACCAAGGGATTCCAGAGTGTTTGTCTAAACAAGGCTTCCAAGACTAGTAACTCAACCCAAGCTGTTATAAGGCTTCCAAAGTGTTTGTCCAACCAAGGGTCGAGGACCAATAACTCAACCCAAGTTGTTACAGGGCTTCTAGAGCATTTTTCCAACCAAGGCTCGAGGACTAATAACTCAACCCAAGCCGTTATAGGGCTTCTAGAGTATTTGTCCAACCAAGGCTCTAGGAACTAATAACTCAACCCAAGCTAAAAGAAACATGAGAACAACCATAAAAACAAAGAAATGAACCCACAACACCATGGATATCTAGGAAATGGCAGGGCTAGACAAATCCACTGTCAATCCAGACAATCCTCCACGCCAATGACATATCATAAGCAAGAAACTACATGCATGTTCCATGCATGGTGAAACTAGTGAGGAAAACATACAAGTAACTTGGTACCTGCAAGAAAAACCCGTTATAGTTGTTGATCACAATGTCATGTTGCACTTTCCTTCTCTTCCTTTGCCTTCTTGCTCCAAAACTCCAAGTATGCCACACTCCTCCACGAGTGCTCCAAGAAAACTCTGTGTCCAAGAGTATGAGAGAGAGAGAATAGAAGAGAGCTCCACCAAAACCTGTCAAAATCTTGCCAACTGATCCTCAAAAGCCTTTTTATCAACGAGGCCTTTATTTTCTTCATTTTCTATTATTTTCATTCAATTTCCTCCTCACATGCAACCTATGACCTTTCACCTTCCTTTTCTCCTAATCTTTCATTTTCATAAATAAAATGCCAATAATGTAGAAATTTCATGAATAATATGACACTTATTCAACCGAGATTATCCTGATTATACACTATTATGGAATGCATGCATAATACATAATCTCATCTATGTTTGATCATCAATATTGCAGAAGCAGAAACAATTGCATGCGAATATAGAAGCATCAATCACACATATCAACACAGTATGTACCCGGGGAAAGCATAAAGCTGAAAACCCCCAACTATCTGTATATTATATTGATGAGAACATGTAACAATACATAGTACAATACTCCTCGCAAGTACTTCAATACTATCTCCACCTGTTACACACAACTAGCTCAGATCTGAAATCAATCACTGGCTCAAATCTCTCCGCTGCTTGCCAGGATCCACTGTGCAATCCTGCATGAGAACAGATGAGAATGGCTAATCCATTCATGTGTTTTCCTTGTCTATACCATGCAATCCTCATTGGCAATACCTCAATCCATTGATTGTGCAAATTCACATGCACAACTATAGTCACAACTGACAGCTGTCTTGCCCTTTCACTCACCTCTAACACTTGTCTCCACTGAACTGTCCATGCACTGAGTTAACTGATGTATTCTTCAGTTCTTTATTGAGTTAATAATTAGTGAATTAATAATAACTAATTCACACCACTCATCACTTAGTCTATTGATCAGTTAGACTAAATACAACTAGTTCAACTAAGTCAAACTGAACACAACTCCATTAACTGCTCATCCAACTCCACAGAACTCAATCACTGAAGTCCTAACTGAAGTCCTCCATGCAATAGCTCAAGTAACCCATAAGAACCACATATTTCCTTCTGTCAGTTGCATGTGCCACATCCGTAGCTCGAACTGAAGTGCTCCAAGAGGATAAGATAATGTTTATAGTCCAAATATTATTAAGAGCTAATAATATTCGACTATTCTACTTTTAGCCTGGCAGTCTAAAAATAGACTCCGCCCATATGTCTAAAAATAGAAGTCCATCTATTTTTACCAATTGACCAATCATCCACAAATAGCATCCTGCAACTCATAGACCATGATCCATATGTCTAAAAATAGTCAGTCTAAAAATAGACTTTGCGCCAAAAATGACCAGCGGGACCACTTATGAAGGTGACTTCTTTTCACTAAGCTCCATCATCTTGTTGCATTTTCAACAAATAAATGCCTCATGCCTTTCCAAAGCCTTTGTCATTTCCTTTGCCAATATCTTAGCCATAATAAACCAAATGAACACCCATTAGGATGTTTTTCCCAGCACTCATCTTGGAATACCTGCCCCATGGCAATGGTCTTATATAATTTTACATGGATTTTTAACTAGCGATGTTACATAACCCTCCCCTTTGGGGGAACACTGTCGTCGGTATTCAATGACACCTATAACCAGCAAGACAACTAAAACCAAACACACTTCCCATGGAGCTTTACAATATAGCTTGTTTTATTATTTACAATAACCATCTCCTAAAACATGACAAACATACCATTTACTAGAGCTTTATAACACAACTCATTATGGTATTTACAATAACAACCAAATATACTTAAGCACATTTGCTTCAACTAACAAATAACCATACTATCTATGGAGCTTTTTAAACTAGTTTGATAGAGTATTTACAATAATATACACATATACACATTTTCTCAACTGGCAAATAAAATGATACGATACCTGTTGACCCTGCCGCCGACACCTACCTACAAGTCAGTGAGAAAAAGCCTTCAATCCCACAAGTTGTGGTTGGTGGCAGGGAACTCAGAGAAGGGGTTGTCACACTAATCCCGACTCTTTCCATTTGAGCTATCTCCTAGGTTAGCTAAGGGGGGTGGTCCCTAATGAAAATTTAAGTTAAAAGATGTGAGTTTCTTGGAGAGCGTTATAGTGAAAATGGATTAATTTTGAGGATTTATGAGCAAATATGAAGTGTGCAACTTGAAATAACAATGCTAATCATTAATATGAAAAAACCATAAAACCAATGCCTTATAAGGAATTTACTCAACAATTTAAAGATATATTTGCTCAAAGTAAAACGAAATGCTCTCAAAAGAGAAAACAAAGTAACCCTGAAATGTAAATAAGAATTGTTAGCACAAAATATGTAAGATAGAAAATGTTTTTGAGATATCAACTTTATAAATCAAAACATGTGAAACATATCTTTCCAAAACCCACAAATTAGTAATTAACTTGGAAATGTAAAAGAAAGGAAGTGCAAAACCAAGACATCAATATGCAATTAGACTCGAAACATGAAAATAAAGCACTTGTTTAAAAGGATTACAATACTTGCTTTTGGAATAGACTTTGCATATGAAAACTCAAACCATCAAGAGACAAGTGAAGTAAATGTAATGGAAAGTGCTCTTGGTTAATTTTATTAATTAGCTCTACAACAAGTTTACAATTTAAATCTTCAATCCTTAGACCTCACCCTTGTCCAATAATATGGATCTCACAGTGAGAAGTTAATAAAGGAGTAGGGGATCCCTAAGATGTTTGCTTCAACCAACTTATGTTGGAGATGAAATTTTAATGAGGCTTGAGGCCTTCCTACACTAAAATGCCTAGATGAAATGCAAATTGTGTTAATTCCCCAAATTAAAATAATGATACATGCAAATGCTTCAAAGAGATTAATTTGTAATGCCTGAAAATGAAATAATGTTCAACATAAGTTGCAATTAAAACTTCAATTGGAGGAATAAAATTAGTTTACAAGTGTTGCATGTGTTTCATCAACGAATTAAAATGATACAAGTAATTTGCTTGAAAGTAAAATTTGTTTCAAATAGACAATGATAATAAATTCCTCCAATATTCAAGATAACAATGTAGCATAAAATTGAAGGATGTATTCAAGTGCTCATGAAACAATTTACCAAGGTAAATGGAAACAAATCAAAGTTTGTTAAGAATATAAAATGCTTGCATATAAAGGATGAATTGCCCAAAGTAAAGTGTAAGCTTGTAGCTCCAAGCAACAATGAGAAAGAAAATGCAAAGCTCAAATGAAATCATAACAAACCTTAACTTAATGAAATGTGAAAGTGAGGTTGTGTTAATTCCCAATTAAAGCATGCATGTAAGTGAATGAAGTATGAAAGATTAAACCATGCAAATGTCAAGAGAAACCTCCTTCTAAATGGGGAGATAAGATACCATGGGAGAAATTCCAAGCTCCCACAAGCAAGTTAGATCTTTTATTAATATTACAATGTGAAGAGGGCCCTTGAAAGTTCTCAATTATACTTCAAGGAGAGTCCTCACAATAATTGCATGAAACTTGGATACTAGACCTCCTTTCCTAATAAAGTAGTGAAAAGATCTCACAAAACTTATGCAAGGGAAACAAGGTGTGAGTTTCCTCCCAATTCCCTCTAGTGAACTCGACTTGGCAAAAATAAGCCTCAAAAGGGCTCAGACATCTTTGGAAATCGAACCCCCAACACTTGCCAAAGATCCTACAAACACTTGTTAGATGTTGCAGGAAGTTGTTCTTCAAAATCTACCACACAAGAGTTACCAAACAATCTAAACAATGGCTACAAAATAAGTTAAGTATTAATGGAAAAATTAGCAAGATAAAATGTATATGTAAAATTATAATTTACAAAAGGCTAAACTAAAGAGTGAGAGTAAAATCTCGTCTTTTCTTAGCCATCTTCAAGCTCTTAGATAGCAAATGAAAGAAATGAAGTACAATGTTTTTTTTAAAGAGACTTAAATTTAGAAGTTCTCGGCTTGTGTACAAGCTATGTGCCGTAATACTTGCAAAACCACTTTGTAAGATAAGACTATGAAGGTTCAAAGAACAAATGAGAGCTCCTTTAAGAATGTATCAAGAGTGGGTTGGTCTCTCCAAAGACTTCCCCTCACGCTTGATTCTGCAATCTCAACAAGATGTTCCCTCTACAAAAATTCAATCAAGAATTAGTTCCATATAGATCAATAAACAATGATAGGAAACTCTAAAGATTTATTTAAAACCAACTAGAGAATTCTATACCTAGAGCATACTTCTAGATCAAATGTCAATGCAAGATAACTTTACATTAACAAATTTACAAGAGCATATGGAAGCAAATTAGATCAACGCATGAGTAAAAGGAATTATACCAATGCTCAACAATTCATCACATTCAAAAAGGAGAAACACCTTATGAATGAAACCCCAAAGTCTTTGTTGATATTTTTGAAAGTGTACAAGGCAACAATGCTTCCGCAAGCACAATAGTTTGTTATATAAACGAGAGCTCAAAGCTCTATTGTATAGAACTATGGGAGCCAATCCTAATGTAAAAGTGATTAAACAAGTGGCATCGGAGCCAATCGCAATGTAAAAGTGATTAAACAAGTGGCATGAGGTGACAATCCCAAAGAGAAATTCAAATTTGTGGAATGGAGCTCTGATGCCAAGTGTAAAATCTAAATCTAAAGTTCAAAATGCTAAAACCAAAAGGTTAGTCAATTTTTCTCAGGTACAAGAAGACTTGTCCCTGGAAGTGGCGCCAAAGATGTTGACCCTACCACTTACACCTACCTACAAGTCAATGAGAAAAAACCTTCAACCCCACAAGGTGTGGTTGATGGCAAGGAACTCAAAGAAGGGGTTGTGACACTAATCCCTACTCTCTTCGTTTGAGCTATCTCCTAGGTTAGCTAAGGGGGGTGGTCCCTAATGAAAAATTAAGTTAAACGATGTGAGTTTCTAGAAAAGTGTTATAGTGAAAATTGATTACTTTTAAAGATTTATGAGCAAAGAAGAAGTGAGCAACTTGAAATAACAATGCCAATCATTAATATGAAAAAACCATAAAACTAGTGTCTTATAAGGAATTTGCTCAACAATTTAAAGATATATTAGTTTAAAGTAAAATGCAATGCTCTCAAAAGAGAAAACAAAGTAACCCTGAAATGTAAATAAGAATTGTTAGCACAAAATATGCAAGATAGAAAATGCTTTTGAGATAATCAACTTTATAAATCAATTCAAGTGAAACATATCTTGCCAAAACTCAGAAATTAGCAGTTAACTTGGAAATGTAAAAGAAAGGAAGTGCCAAACCAAGACATCAATATGCAATTAGACTCGAAACATGAAAATAAAGCACTTGTTTGAAAGGATTACAATACTTGCTTTTGGAATAGACTTTGCATATGAAAACTCAAACCATCAAGAGACAATTATAGTAAATGTAATGGAAAGTGTTCTTAGATAATTTTATTAATTAGTTCTACAACAAGATTACAATTTAACTCTTCAATCCTCAGACCTCACCCTCGCCCAATGATATGAATCTTACATTGAGGAGTCAATAGAGGAGTAGAGGATCCCTAAGATGTCTACTTCAACCAACTTATGTTGGAGGTGAAATTTTAATGAGGCTTGAGGCCTTCCTACACTAAAATGCCTAGATGAAATGCAAATTGTGTTAATTCCCCAAATTAAAATAATGATACATGTGAATGCTTAAAAGAGATTAATTTGCAATGCTTGAAAATGATATAGTGTTCAACATAAGTTGCAATTATAACTTCAATTGGAGGAATATAATTAGTTTGCAAGTGTTGCATGTGTTTCATCAATGAATTAAAATGATACAAGTAATTTGCTTGAAAGTAAAATTTGTTTCAAATGGACAATGTCAATAAATTGCTCCAATATTCAAGATAACAATGTAGCATAAAATTGAAGCATGTATTCAAGTGCTCAAGAAACATTTTACCAAGGTAAATGGAAACGAATCAAAGTTTGTTAAGAATATAAAATGCTTGCACATAAATGATGAATTGCCCAAAATAAAGTGTAAGCGTAGCTCCAAGCAACAATGAGAAAGAAAATGCAAAGCTCAAATGAAATTGTAACAAACTTTAACTTAATGAAATGTGAAAGTGAGGTTGTGTTAATTCTCAATTAAAGCATGCATGTAAGTGAATGAAGTATGAAAGATTAAACCATGCAAATGTCAATCCACCGAAGAGAAGCCTCCTTTAAATGGGGAGATAGGATACCATGGGAGAAATTCCAAGCTCCCACAAGCAAGTTAGATCTTTTATTAATATTACAATGAGAAGAGGGCCCTTCAAAGTTCTCACTATACTTCAAGGAGAGTCCTCACATTAATCGCTTGAAACTTGGATACTAGACCTCCTTTCTTGAGAAAGTAGTGACAAGATTTCACAAAACTTATGCAAGGGAAACAAGGTGTGAGTTTCCTCCAAATTCCCACGGCTTAAAGAGGAAAATGGACAAGCCTCTAGTGAACTTGACTTGACCAAAATAAGCCTCAAAAGGGCTCATGACATCCTTGGAAATAGAACCCCAAACACTTGCCAAAGGTCCTGCAAACACTTGTTAGATGTTGCGGGAAGTTGTTCTTCAAAATCTGCCACACAAGAGTTAGCAAACAATTCAAATAATGGTTGCACAATAAGTTAAGTATTAATGGAAAAATTAGCAAGATAAAATGTATATGTGCAATTATAATTAACAAAAGGTTAAGCTAAAGAGTGAGAGTAAACTCTCGTCTTTGCTTAGCCATCTTCAAGCTCTTATATAGAAAATGAAAGAAATGAAGTACAATGTTTTTTTTAAAAGAGATTTAAATTTAGAAGTTCTCGGCTTGTGTACAAGCTATGTGCCGAAATCTATGCAAAACCACTTTGTAAGATAAGACTATGAGGGTTCAAAGAACAAATGAGAGCTCTTTTAAAAATGTATTAAGAGTGGATTGGTCTCTCCAAAGACTTCCCCTCACACTTGATTCTATAATCCCAACAAGATGTTCCCTCTACAAAACTTCAATCAAGAATTAGTTCCATATAGATTTAGCAATAAATAACGATAGGAAACTCTAAAGATTTGTCTAAAACCTACTAGAGAATTCTATACCTAGAGCATACTTCTAAATCAAATGTCAATGCAAGATATCTTTACATTAACAAATCTACAAGAGCATATGGAAGCAAATTAGATCAAAACATGAGTAAAAGGAATTATACCAACGCTCAACAATTCATCACACTCGAAAAGGAGAAACACCTCATGAATGAAACCCCAAAGTCTTTATTGATATTTCTGAAAGTGTACAAGGCATTAGCGCTTCCGCAAGCACAATAGCTAGTAACAATATTATATAAATGAGAGCTCAAGGCTCTATTATATAGAACTATGGGAGCCAATCCCAATGTAGAAGTGATTAAACAAGTGGCATTGGAGCCAATGTCAATGTAGAAGTGATTAAACAAGTGGCATGAGGTGACAATCCCAAAGAGAAATTCGAATTTGTTGAATGGAGCTCCAATGCCAAGTGTAAAAATCGAATTCTGGCAAGTGGACATCATTTTATTCTTCCCTTATGTGCCAAATTCGAATTTTATGGTGGAATGACAAGTGTATATGGGTGGTAACCCATGTGGGGACAATTTCCCACAAAAATCTCCACCAAATATTCTCACAAATCCTCCCAAATGTGCATTAACTTCACAAATTCGAATTTCCAAGCAGTTTTTTCATTCAATGCCAGAAATTTGGTTTTTTTTAGCACATGTCATTTCCTTGATTTTAGGAGTCCACATCACCTTGGGACTTCACTTTAACTCCGCCATAATTTTCCACCTCATTTCCACAACGTTTATCATGTGTGGATATTTATGTTTCTCCATTTATTTAATTTATGGCTTAATTAATTGCCAGATTTCCCACTAAACTTAGGAAAAATGGGTTTTGAGGGTCCAAAACACATTATTAACCCTTCAAAGTTTGTCATAATAGAAATTTGAGGGTGAGAGGTGTAATTTTGATTACTAATACCCCATACAACTTCTCTAGACTACACTTATTACAATTTAAATACAATTTTATTTGTAAATTTTTACCTGCGAGAAATCTAAAAAATTAAAAAATGACTACCTAGACCTAACCAAATTCCACGAAATTTTTTCTGTGATTTAGTATGGTAATATACATCAACTCTAGACACTAAGATGTGTCAGGGGCTCAATCTTCAAACCATCACCCTGGCTTTGGGGTAAAATGTGAGTGAGAAAACCTAGAAAATTATTTGCCTTTGAAAAAAAGAGATAATTAACCAGATAAAAAAAACACTCCAAGGTGTACTCATTTGCTAATCGAGTCCCAACATCCTAGGCTTTTTACAAACTCAAAACTCAGCATTACTAGTATCACTTATTACAATTCCCCGTAGGGTGTGGAATATGGGTACAAGAAAGATGACGAGAAGATTGAAGTACAGTTAAAAAACTCTATTGACTGACGATATACGATGGTACAAATGTCCTCTGGACCATTCTTGGGGGTGGAGTCTTCATATAATCATCTGGTGCCACTCCAGTGGTCAACATTTGGCTCCATATGGGGATGCATGCTAGATATGAAGTGATAGTGTGCAAGACCTAGAATATGCATCCACTGACAAAAGACATATATCCACAATATCCATTCAAAATATCATCAAATGAAATAAAGTAAAAAAAGGAAGAAATGGAAATTTATTCTAAGAGCATAAATGACAATTTATTCATGAAATAAAACTATTTAAACAAAAATGACACGAGATAAGGTTAGAAATATGATACAAAAAGATGCCCCATGGCATCAGATGTCTTCGATAAAATCCATCTTGAGAACATGCCTACTCAGAGGCAAGTTCATAGGTTCTTTTTTTGATGTGCCTTGCCCAATTCTGACTACCTTGGGATTATGATTTGCCTCAATTTTAACATGTTTGTGGCCATGAGATATACCAAACCTCTTCCTTTTCCTTTTCCGACTATTGATGCATTGAGGCTTGATCCTACTCAAAATTGGTGGTTCATTCTTTATATCTTTTTTCTTTTCTTCTTGGTTAGTTGTGATAGTGATGATGATGCATTTATTTCCAATTCTACTGCTTTGTCTTGAAAATGCTCTGATGGAAAATTTGAAGTACCCAATCTTTTTTAGTTGTCTAATCTCTTCATTTTGAATCTGTTCCGTTAAGGGAGGAAGGAAATTTGTCAACACTGCATCACTCCTTGTCTGGCATGATCTATAGGTAATCTCATTGTTTGGTTTCCTTGGATCTTCAACATGATAACTTTTCTCTAACTCTCGATCAAGTCTGACAAAGATATTATCAAGCATGGGGATGGTGGCATATGATAAGTCCATTTGAAGGCTGCCACCTAGATCTGATGCCATTTTCTTGATAGGAGCATTACCCATGAATCTGGAACATCTATCACAACAATATCCATAGTCATTATTCTACCTATGTATGCAGCTAGGAAAACCTGTAAATCTTTAATTATCTCACACACTTCAATTCTTTTAGAATCCATTAAACATATGTTGTGATAGGGCCTAGAAACCCTTAAATTCAGCTACTCCATGACTTTCTTGGTCATGAAATTTGATGAAGCTCCTGAATCAAGCATGCAATTGTGTAAAATATGATCATTCATTATAAAAAAAACATAAATCTTCATTCCCCACATAACAGTTCATACTTTTCAATACAATTTCCTCATCTTCTGATTCGTCACTAGGATTTTCTTCCCTTTGAGTAACTTCAATGGCACTTAGTAACTTGGCCCTTTGAGATGGTATCTTTAAAAGTTCTATCACTGGAATAGAAACCTTTGCATTATTCACCCAATTGCCCAAGTCAAAATTCAATTTTGAAGTGGGAGAAAAATTTATGTGATTATTCTGGTCTTGGATATCCCTTCTTTGATAAGTCATCCCTTTGTGTTTTTCCATAGCAAGAATCTGTCTAGATGTAGGTTTTTCCCCAAAAATCTTAGTGACCTTGTCAAAATCTGCAATCATATTGTAAACCCAAAAATTATTAGGCCTATGGTCAATCTCTTGATTTCTCTCAAAGGTGTATATATGATCCTCCATGGAGAAAATATTGATTTGACTAGTTGCCCCTACATGTTCATCTCCTAACATGTCACTTTCCATGATTCTCTTCACATATGGGCATGTGGCTTCTTCATGGAATTGATTACATGGCCTACAAAAAGGGGGAATTTGATCTACCATGTTGGTTGATTCCAATGGATTTGGAGGCCTATGCTCCTGTTGAGGGCCTTTATTCTTTTGCCATCTATCATTTGGCCTAGGTTGGAATCTTTGCACTTGTGATCTTTCCATGGCCACTAAACTATTTTGCATGACTTGCATTTCTTTAATGTGATTTGCTTCCATGCTCTTGATGAGTTAAGTTAATTCTTTAATAGGATCATGTGTAGTCTCTTACTTGGCATTGCCTTTGTAATCATTTGATTTTGATGGCCCTCTATTGAAACCAGGAATTTCAGATTTTCCTGACTGCTTTCTAGCCCTTTCTATCTTCAAGGCTTCAGATTGAGCTACACTTAGATTCGTAGGCTCCTTCCTCCTCAACTCACATGCAGTGTCAACCCCAAAAGCATCTAGATATGAGCATAAAAGAAATTCATCATGAGGTTTAACAGCAGCAGGCATGTTTTTTACTAATTCATTGAATCTCTTGTTAAACTCCTCCATGGTCTCATTCTCATTTTTATTCATGTTGCTAATGGCATTGATCAAATGCCTATTTTCCTTCTTCTCTCAAAACTTATCTAAAAATGCAGTCAAAATGGCTTGTAAAGAGTTATATGAGTCAGCAGGTTGCTCAGTGAGCCAATCAAGAACATCATCTTCTAAAGATAAAACAAAAATCCTCATCTTCACATCTATTGGCATTATGATGCATGTGTTGTACTTGATGGCAACCCACTCGTAGAAGAACATCTCACTTATTCAAAACTAGATGAATCTACAGAAGGGATATCAGATGTGACTGAATGCATGGGATGCCAGACAACTCAAAGGAATCAGATGACAGTTCTCAGTATGACAAGTAAGGTTTGCCATCAAGTCCAAAGGGGGAGATTGTTGGCATTATGATACATATGTTGTACTTGATGGCAACTCACTCATCTCAGATGATACATTATAGTGTAGTGAAAATTTTACGCACTTTCATGAAGAGAAAAGTTCCTTTCATGCAGAGAAAAGTTCACGCACTTTCATGCTGAGAAAAGTCCCTTTCGTACAGAGAAAAGTTCACGCACTTTCATGCAGAGAAAAGTTCATGCACTTTCATGAAGAGAAAAGTTCCTTTCATGTAGAGAAAAGTTCACGCACTTTCATGCAGAGAAAAGTTCTTTTCATGCAGAGAAAAGTTCACGCACTTTCATGTAGAGAAAAGCACACACACATGGGAAATCTTATGGTTGGTTCATGGTATTAGTCCGACAGTTTTTGATCCTATGGTTTTGGTCTGTGGTATTGCATCCAAAAGAGTTGAACCCAAGTATTGGGTCTGTGGTATTCTTTTGTTATGGTTTTGGACCATGGTATTGAGTAAGGCCTAAGACTATAAAAGGAGAAGAAGATCATTAGGTAAATGTATGGAAAAAGACTTGAATATCTTATGTAGTATGAGATCCAGTATGCAGGATATGGGTTATGATGCATTGCTTGATTTGAGCTAAGGAGGGATCTCACCGGTTGATGGAGAACAAGATCTAAGGATAGATCGGGATCAAATGGTTTGAAATGAATAATCTTTATATGGTTTGATCATGGATAGACTAGATCTGAATTATTGACGCATGTTTTATTGTACGCATGTTATGATCTAGGTATGACTGATATCTGAAACAGTCGCAAAGTCATGATTGAATATGTATAGATCTGTACGCGGGTTGGCTTTGGCGAAAGCGCGTATATACGCGGGTTTGATTCATTGTAGTAGCGTATACATAATGAAGTATGTTGTTTGAAGTTGCAGTTGGGTTTGATTGTTATTGCAAAGTTCTGTAGTCTGCTCTGTGTTCTGGTGACTGTGTTGTTGACAGGGTTTCAGTGTTTCAGTGATTCAGAAATTGATGATGCTAGTATTGATTGTTTTGCGCTTCAATGATATTGATGAGTCCAATATGAAAATTGGATGAAACACGGCCTTCAGATTATAGTGTTGTGCTTCAGGAGTATCTAGTCTGAAAATGTATGAAACGTGGTACCTGGAGGAAGAAAGAGAAGGTTGTTGTGTTCTGTAGGTCGGCACCTACGTACTAGTACATCAGCTAGTACAAGAGCTAAGGGGGTGGTAGCTGCCTTCCAGTAGCAGCTGGAGAACGAGTAAAGGTTGGAGAATTTCAGTAGGCCAGCACCTACGTACTAGTAAGTGGATCGGCTAGTACAAGAGCTAAGGGGGTTGTAGCTCCCTTCCAGGAGAGTCTGAGAATGAGAGAAGGTTGTAGCCTTCTGCAGGTAGAAGCCTACGTACTGGTATAAGACTGCACCAGTACAAAACTATTGTAAAAGAAGTTTCTTATTAAAAGAAGATAGAGATGACTTGCCAGCAAGTGGTTTTCACCCACATTTGGGTTTCCACCTTATATCATGGTGTTCATGTGTGCTTTTTGTGTGTGATGATCTGTTCTATTTTTACTGCATCCTACTTACTATACATATGGTTAAAGAAGTTTTCATGCACTAACTAAAGATTCAACATTTATGGATTAATTGAATCATAAGTATTCTGGATATACGCTAGTTGCATTAGACACAGTTTGCGTATACACGCGGGTTTCCCTTAATTGAAGTAGCGTATATGTATCTAAGTATGGAAATGAAAACTTTTATTGATTTGATAATCTTGATTCCCCCCCCCCCCCCCTCTCAGTATTATTTCCAACGACATCCTCATCATTAGCAGCGTTACACCATTTAAAGATACAAATATTAAAGTTTTTCACATGTGATGTAGCACTAATGGCATTGTTACCTTGAAAGGAAGTTAACTTTTCAATAGACTTGTTAGGGGTATTGTGAGGATAGCAATTTATGTTAGTGAAGTCACAAAGAGCAAAAATATCATTCATGATGTTAGGCTCTACTTGTTCTTGAAAAAACAAATGAATATCGGAAATAGTCTCTTGCTCAAGACTAGCAAGAGCTCTACTACGAGAAAGTCTATTCAACCTCTCTCTAAAAACCCTTTCAGGATCAAGAGAGGGGCTAACTAGACCACTTGAATTTCTCCTAGTAGAGACTCTTGCAAAATTTGGATTGAGTGGAGTCGCCACTTGAACAAGAATCTAAATCTAAAGTTTAAAATGCTAAAACCAAAAGGTTAGTCAATTTTTCCCAGGTACAAGAAGACTTGTCTCCGGCAGCGGCACCAAAGATGTTGACCCTGTCGCCTACACCTACCTATAAGTCAATGAGAAAAAGCCTTCAACCCCACAAGGTGTGGTTGGTGGCAGGGAACTCAGAGAAGGGATAGTCATACTAATCCTGACTCTCTCTGTTTGAGCTATCTCCTAGGTTAGCTAAGGGGGGTGGTCCCTAATGAAAAATTAAGTTAAAATATGTGAGTTTCTAGGAGAGTGGTATAGTGAAAAAGGATTACTTTTAAGGATTTATGAGAAAATATGAAGTGAGCAACTTGTAATAACAATTCCAATCATTAATATGAAAAAACCATAAAATCAGTGCTTTATAAGGAATTTTCTCAATAATTTAAAGATATATTTGTTCGAAGTAAAATGCAGTGCTCTCAAAAGAGAAAACAAAGTAACCTTGAAATGTAAATAAGAATTGTTAGCACAAAATATGTAAGATAGAAAATGCTTTTGAGATAATGAACTTTATAAATCAAAACATGTGAAACATATCTTGCCAAAACCCAACAATTAGTAATTAACTTGGAAATGTAAAAGAAAGGAAGTGTCAAACCAAGACATCAATATGCAATTAGACACGAAACATGAAAATAAAGCACTTGTTTGAAATGATTATAATATTTGCTTTTGGAATAGACTTTGCCTATGAAAACTGAAACCATCAAAAGACAATTAAAGTAAATGTAATGGAAAGTGCTCTTGGTTTATTAGTTAGCTATACAACAAGATTACAATTTAAATCTTCAATCCTCAGATCTCACCCTCGCCCCAATGATATGGGTCTCACAGTGAGGAGTCAATAGAGGAGTAGAGGATCCCTAAGATGTCTACTTCAACCAACTTATGTTAGAGGCGAAATTTTAATGAGGCTTGAGGCCTTCCCACACTAAAATGCCTAGATGAAATGCAAATTGTGTTAATTCCCCAAATTAAAATAGATACATGTAAATGCTTCAAAGAGATTAATTTGCAATGCTTGAAAATGAAATAGTATTTAACATAAGTTGCAATTATAACTTCAATTGGAGGAATAAAATTAGTTTACAAGTGTTGCATGTGTTTCATCAATGAAATAAAATGATACAAGTAATTTGCTTGAAAGTAAAATCTGTTTCAAATAGACGATGACAATAAATTGCTCCAATATTCAAGATAACAATGTAGCATAAAATTGAAGCATGTATTCAAGTGCTCATGAAACAATTGACCAAGGTAAATGGAAACGAATTAAATTTTGTCAAGAATATAAAATGCTTGCATATAAAAGATGAATTGCCCAAAGTAAAGTGTAAGCTTGTAGCTCCAAGCAATAATGAGAAAGAAAATGCAAAGCTCAAATGAAATTGTAACAAACTTTAACATAATGAAATGTGAAAGTGAGGTTGTGTTAATTCCCAATTAAAGAATGCATGTAAGTGAATGAAGTATGAAAGATTAAACCATGCAAATGTTAATCCACCTAAGAGAAGCCTCCCTCTAAATGGGGAGATAGGATACCATGACAGAAATTCCAAGCTCCCACAAGCAACTTAGATCTTTTATTAATATTACAATGAGAAGAGAGCCCTTCAAAGTTCTCAACTATACTTCAAGGAGAGTCCTCACAATAATTGCTTGAAACTTGGACACTAGACCTCCTTTCTTGAGAAAGTAATGACAAGATCTCACAAAACTTATGTAAGGGAAACAAGGTGTGAGTTTCCTCCAAATTCCCACAGCTTAAAGAGGAAAATGGGCAGCCCTCTAGTGAACTCGACTTGGCCAAAATAAGCCTCAAAAGGGCTCTTGACATCCTTGGAAATCAAACCCCCAACACTTGCCAAAGGTCCTGCAAACACTTGTTAGATGTTGCGGGAAGTTGTTCTTCAAAATCTGCCACACAAGAGTTAGCAAACAATCCAAACAATGGCTACAAAATAAGTTAAGTATTAATGGAAAAATTAGCAAGATAAAATGTATATGTACAATTTTAATTTACAAAAGGCTAAGCTAAAGAGTGAAAGTAAAATCTTGTCTTTGCTTAGCCATCTTCAAGCTCTTAGATAGCAAATGAAAGAAATGAAGTACAATGTTTTTTTAAAAGAGATTTAAATTTAGAAGTTCTCAACTTGTGTACAAGTTATGTGCCGAAATCACAGCAAAACCACTTTGTAAGATAAGACTATGAAGGTTTAAAGAACAAATCAGAGCTCCTTTAAGAATGTATCAAGAGTGGGTTGGTCTCTCCAAAGACTTCTAATCACGCTTGATTTTGTAATCTCAACAAGATGTTTTCTCTACAAAAATTCAATCAAGAATTAATTCCATATAGATTTGGCAATAAACAATGTTAAGAAACTCTAAAGATTTAACTAAAACCAACTGGAGCATTCTATACCTAGAGCATACTTCCAAATCAAATGTCAATGGAAAATAACTTTACATTAACAAATCTACAAGAGCATATGCAAGCAAACTAGATCAAAGCATGAGTAAAAAGAAGTATACCAATACTCAACAATTCATCACACTTGAAAAGGAAGAACACCATATGAATGAAACCCCAAAGTTTTTATTGATATTTCTGAAAGTGTACAAGGCAACAGTGCTTTTGCAAGCACAATAACTAGTAACAATATTATATAAATGAGAGTTCAAGGCTCTATTATATAAAACTATGGGAGTCAATCCCAATGTAGAAGTGATTAAACAAGTGGCATTAGAGCCAATCCCAATGTAGAAATGATTAAACAAGTGGCATGAGGTGACAATCCCAAAGAGAAATTCGAATTTGTTGAATGGCTCCAATGCCAAGTGTAAAAATCGAATTATGGCAAGTGGACATCATTTTCTTCTTCCCTTATGTGCCATATTCGAATTTTATGATGGAATGGAAAGTGTATATGGGTGGTAACTCATGCGAGGACAATTTCCCACAAAAATTTCCACCAAATATTCTCCCAAATCCTCCCAAATGTGCATTAACTTCACAAATTCGAATTTCCAAGCAGTTTTTTCATTTAATGCCAGAAATTCGATTTTATTTGAGCACATGCCATTTCCTTGATGTTAGGAGCCCACATCACCTTGGGACTTCACTTTAATTCCCCCATAATTTTCGACATCATTTCCACGACATTTAGCATGTGTGGATATTTATTTTTCTCCGTTTATTTAATTTTTGGCTTTATTAATTGCCTGATTTTCCACTAAACTTAGGAAAAGTGAATTTTGAAGGTCCAAAACACATTATTAAATCTTCAAAGTGTGTCACAGTATAAAGTTGAGGGTGAGAGGTTTAATTTTGATTACTCATACCCCATACAACTTCTCTAGACTACACTTATTACAATTTAAATACAATTTTATTTGCAATTTTTGACCCGCGAGAAATCTAAAAGATTAAAAAATGACTACCTAGACCTAACCAAATTCCACGAAATTTATTATGTGATCTAGTATGGTAATATACATTGACTCTAGACACTAAGATGTGTCAGGGGCTCAATCTTCAAACCGTCACCCTGGCTTTGGGGTAAAACGTGAGTGAAAAGACCTAGAAAATTATCTGCCTCTGAAAAAGAAGGGATAATTAACCAGATTACAAAAACACTCCAAGTTGTACTCGTTTTCTGATCGAGTCTCAACATCCTATGCCTATTACAAACTCAAAACTTATCATTACTAGTATCACTTATTACAATTCCCCGTAGGGTGTGGAATTTGGGTACAAGAAAGATGACAAGAAGATAGAAGTAGAGAAAAAAACTCTGTCGACTGACGATATCTAATGGTACAAGTGTCCTTTGGATCATCCTTGGGCATGGAGTCTTCATATAATCAACAGATGCCACTCCAGTGATCAACAATACCTACATCCACAACAAGGGAATCCAAAGGCTCACACCTCCACCCTCAAAGTAATACTAGGATTCACCTCCTTGCCAAGAAGTCCAGAGTCCAATGCAAGGTCAAATCTACATCCAATGTCCAACACTATAATCCTACACCACTTGTCCTCTTAGTGAATAGTTACCAACTCATTGATTGAGGGAACACTCCCAATGTGCATCTGATTCCATCTGGCAATGCTAATGACCAGAACAAATATATCCCCGACCCTCCATTCTCTGCTAAACAGTCCCTTAGGCAATTTGGTCACCCCCTTCTATGCAGTCACACACCTTCCAAGTTCCACTTGCACCTTCACCCAGACATTCCATCCCTTAGAAAGTCTTCCTCGCATCAGAAGATACAAAAACCAAGGCATATCCCTACCTCAACCATCATACTGATCATAACATGCTCATTGAAATCAATGAACATTATTGGGTACCAGTGTCCCACAATGGCCCTGCTCCTAAATACTTTACTAGCATACTGGTGCATTTTCCAATTCCTTTTATTGTTGCAAATTCTTGCAGTCAATTTCAATCACCCAACCAGACATGTTCATATATTCATGTACTAAGCACATAATTTCCACTAGATTTAAAATAAATTGAAATAAATTCACATCATACCTCATTGATAACTCGTCAGTAAGGTACACTTGCAATCATGTTTACTTCCTATCACAACAAGTCAAACTAGCATCTTTGACCAAATCAACATGTATAAAAATATCACATCACGTTAGCTCAAAATACAACCATCATTGATCAAAATCATGAATCATATGCAATCATCATAAACCAAAATCATAGATCACATGTAATCAACATAAACTAGAATCATAAATCACATGCACAAGGCTTTTTATCAACGAAGCCTTTATTTTAGTCATTTTCCATTATTTTCATTCAATTTCCTCCTCACATGCAACTTGTGACCTTTCACCCTCCTTTTCTCCTAATTTCCTTCATTTTCATAAATAAAATGCCAATAAATGCTTCATGCCTTTCCAAAGCCTTAAAATTTCCTTTACCAATATCTTAGCTATAACAAACCAAATGAACACCCACTAGGATGTTTTTCCCACCATTCATCTTAGAATACGTGCCCCATAACCTTGGTCTTATATAATTTTACATGGATTTTTAACCAGGGCTTTTACATAACCCTCCCCCTTGGGGGAACACTGTCCTTGGTGTTCAATGACACCTATAACCAGCAAGACAACTAAAACAAAACACACTTCCCATGGAGCTTTATAATATAGCTCGTTTTAGTATTTACAATAACCATCTGCTAAAACATGGCAAACATACAATTTAATGGAGCTTTATAACACAACTCATTATGGTATTTACAATAACAACTAAATATACTTAAACACATTTGCTTCAACTAACAAATAACCATACTGTCTATGGAGCTTTATAAACCAACTTGGTACAATATTTACAATAATATACACATATACACATTTTCTCAACTACCAAATAAAGGGATACGATACCTTCATCCGCAACAAGGGAATCCAAAGGCTCACACCTCCACCCTCAAAGTAATACTAGGATTCACCTCCTTCCCAAGAAGTCCAAAATCCACTGCAAGGTCAAATCTACATCCAATGTCCAACATTATAATCCTGCACCACTTGTCCTCTCAGTGAACAATTACCAACTCATTGATTTAGGGCACACTCCAAATGTGCATCTAATTCCATCTGGCAATGCTAATGACAAAAACACATGTATCCCCGACCTTCCCTTCTCTACTATTCAGTCCCTTAGGAAATTCGGTCACCCCTTTTGTGTAGTTACACACTTTCCAAGTTCCACTTGCACCTCCATCCCAAGCAGTCCATCCCTTGGAAAAGCTTCCTTGCATCAGAAGATACAAAAGCCAAGGTATATTCCTACCTCAACCATCATACCGATCATAACATATTCATGGAAATCAGTGGACACTATTGGGTACCAGTGTCCCACAATGGCCCTACTCCTGAATACTTTACCAACATAATACTGCATTTTCCAATTCCTTTTATTGTTGCAAATTCTTGCAGTCAATTTCAACCACCCAACCGGACATGTTCATGTTTTCATGTACCAAGCACATAATTTCCATTAGATTTAAAATAAATTGAAATAAATTCACATCATACCTCATTGGTAGCTCGTCAATAAGGTACACTTGCAATCATGTTTACTTCCTATCACAACAAGTCAAACTAGCATCTTTGACCAAATCAACATGTATAAAAGTATCACATTAGGTTAGCTCAAAATACAACCATCATTGATCAAAATCATGAATCACATGCAATCATCATAAACCAAAATCATAGATCACATGTAATCAACATAAACCAGAATCATAAATCACATGCATAATAAAACTAAAATAAAATGTTGATACTTATCATTTAATTAATCCTTAGCTTCAACCTTTGTCTTTATTCTGTACACACTCTGGATCGATTGCCACACCTGACAAACACCCAGTGCATTCTCCTCAACTATGTGCACATACACAAAGTATGCATCACACACATAAAACCAAACTCGGCATACAACACCATGCAATACATGCATCTACATCTGACATACAACAAATACACCTACACCAAGTGTACAACGAAACACAATACATATGCCTACATGTGGTGGTGTACACCACCACACAATACATTCACTTACACCCAATGTACAACACATTACATATACATACACAACACAACATGTACGACATGCACCTAATACCACATGTACAACATGTACATAGTACCACCTATACACAACACCACCTGCACAATGTGTACACATCATCACATGTACACGACACCACTTGCATAACGTGTACACAATGCCACATGTGCATTGTACAATATGTAGAATGTTTACACAATGACAGACATACATAGAACACATGCACGGCATGTGCGCGACACCACATGTACAAAACACCATATGCACAACATGTACACAACACCACCTGCACACAGAACCATATTTTCAACATGTACACGACACCACTTGTACAATCATGCACACAACATCATATGTACATAACACCACATGTACAACTTGCACACAACACCTTATGTACAAAACATTGCATACACATGTACATAGCACCCTATGTGCACAACACTGCATATCCAACATGTACATAGCACCATCTATACCCAACACTGCATATGCAACATTCGCACAACACTATTCGTACCGCCCTATACATAACATTGCATAAACAACATGTACACACAATATATATGCACAACACTGCATGCGCACAACATCACAAATGAAACATGTACAGCATATAAAACATATGCACAACAGTAATACCACACACCCAAAACCACACAGTCTCTACCAAGCAACCTTGCTTCTAGTGTCTCTCTGCCATCCAAGCTTATCCCAACATCCCACAGAGAACACTGCTTTTATTTCACTGATGTATCCCTTGGTATAGCCTTTCCATAATATAGACATAATATAATAACATAATATCAACTCCACATTAACTCATAAACACATGATACTGACCTCATATATTTTTCATGACTACTCTTCCACTTGATTTCTCATAAACCAGGAACCTATTCATGTAATTCATCTGCATAAGAAACAATTCATCCACAATAATGATCCCTGCCAACCCTGTCAAGCAGTGACATAGATACATACATACATACATATACATAGAAATATTAGCATTAATAATCATGATCCATGATGACCTTGTCAGACATGACATACATACATACTGTTGATTTTGGGTAGCATCAGATGTGGTCTAGCTCCGAAATTTTGTGGAGGGGGTAGAACACATGACATCTCCAAAACCCAGAAATCATTTGGATAAATTCCACCCATGTGAGGAGTTATTAAAATAATTAATATTTTTAATGGGTTCCTAAGTCTAAACATAGGAAAATAAAAATATTAATCGGTATTAATAAGAATATCAATGAGAAAATTCTCAATGACGAGGATCAAGTCTGTTTTAATATTAGTTGTTTATTAGGGACTTAATCTCGGCCGTTGATTCATCAATAGGAAAAGAATAAGAGGAGGCTTGAGGGTCAGTTGGAGATACACTCTAGAGATCATTTAGTTTGATTTTTCTGGGGTGCGGTTTGCTGAGCAAATCGAACAAGTGATCTGTTGCAGTGAGAGGGGAAGTAGCAAAGATTTGGATCAAAAGGGAGTTTTGAGCCAATGAGTACCAGGCAGAGAGGAAACATTAGCATTAGAGAGGTAGCACAGAGGCCTATGCAGCCCAAGAAGGGGCTGACATAGACCATGAGGGCCTTGCAATGGCAGTGCGAGATAATTGTGAGGAGTTCGAGATTTTGTTGGGAGTTCGCTGTTGTGAACTGGGAGGGCTGAAGTCGAAGCTCCTATGAGAAAATTGATCCAGCAAAGAGGTGACAAATTCTCCCAGAGGTAAGACGTTGGCCCATACATAGCAGATTGTGTTGGGATTTTCGCAGTGCTTGCCAGAGTCAGCCATTCAGTGGACTAGTTGTGACTTAGAGAATGAGGTAAACCCTCATATGTATTTCTTGTTGCCGATATTTCTATGAAAGATTAGCCGGTGTGAGAGGCAACCTATTGTACTTAGATTCTACTTGCTTAATAATCAAACACTCTATATGTTGCATCGGTTTTCACGAATTGGGCTTTTCTAGGGACGAATGTCCAAAAATAACATTGTCCCTTGTCTATTTGTCTCATTTTATTTTATTTCATGATCTGCATGAATGTGTAGTCTACAATAGTGTTTTCATCGCTATTTAAATAATTAAATAACTTGTTGAATGTAAAAACAACTGGAGATGGTAAACTAATGATTACAATAAGATTTATAATGTGTAGATTCAGAAATTTTCACATGGTATCAGAGAATTGTAGATCATAGGAGACTGAAGACACCAACTGAGAGATCCAGATAATTTTCTACAGAGAAGCAACTGTCTCGAGTGACAACGTCGTTTTAGAGGCACAAGAGCATTTGCAGGAGTGACACAGAGCTAGAGGAGTGACGCAAAGGCTCACGCAGTGCTTGTGTCAACATTTCAAGCCTATAGAAGGTGACGCAGTACCTTAGAGGAGCTCATGTAGTCACTACGTCAACTCTTTGTGCCAACGTAGAGCTTAAGAGGCTCAATTCAGTTAGTTGTCGGGGTTGGAGAAGCATTGTAGATTTGATTAGTGGAGCTGGTGGGACGTTGTTGTTGTTGGTGTAGAACATTGTCTGTGGAGACAAAGTCAAGGTAGAGGGAGTTACTACCTTGACGGATTTCTAGCCAAAGAAATCTATATTTGGGTTGCAACAGCAAAGGAGGATTGGGTAGGAGTGATTCGAAATTTGGCCAAAGGATTTCCATGAAGGAAATCGGGACTCATAGGGATTCTAGAGGAGCTTGTTCCTTAGAGGGTTTCTTGCACCAAAGAAATAAAGATCCAAGTCTTTCTAGATTGACAGTAGGAGAGCGAGAAGAGAACTAGTGCTATTTTTAGGCAGAGATGGCAGTGAATGGGTTGAGGGATCATGACAGATTAGATGGAGCATCCAATTTTGTTATCTGGAAGGCCGGGATCCTAGACAAACATTGCATCAAGGACTATGCCTTGAAGGTAGTTGTTGTTCCAATGGACATTGATCTATTAAAGAAGTACAAGGAGGCCCACGCTAAGGCCAAGTGCATGATCCTAGATGGGGTCAAAGATCATGTAGTACCACACATTATTTAGAAGGTCACAATAAGGGAGATGTGGAAGGCGTTGAGCACCTTGTACCAGGGCTCTTTCATCCAACATAAGATGCTATTAGAAAATTAGATGAGACAATACCAGATGCAAAAGGGAGAGGAGATTGATCCCTTCCTTCTCAGGTGGCAAGGGATTCACGACCAGTTGACTTTCATGGGGTCTACATTAGATCCTAAGTTCATGGTCAGGACTGCCCTAAATGAAGTCACCGAGGACTGGGAGACATTTGTCCAAAGTATCTTGGGTAGAGCGACTCTTCCTAGTTGGGAGGATATGTGGGTAGCTCTTCGACAAGAAGAGATGAGGAGGTTGACCAACGCATGGGGTAACGGAAAAGGAGCCTGGGTCAAGAAGGAGGAGGAGGAGGATGCAACTCTCGCATCATCAAGACAACAAGGGCAACATAAGAGAAAGGAGAAGGATATTACGAAGGTCAGATGCTTCAAGTGTGGGGAACTTGGACATTATGCCACACAGTGCCCCCGGAAGAAGGGTAAGGAGGAGGCTTTTGACTTGAAGGCTACTTCAGCAAAAGATGACAAGGAAGGCGAGGATGACAATTGTGCCATGAGTGGTCATGCACCTATGGAGAAGAGGTGGGGCGACATAGAGTTGTAGTTGAAAGGACTACACCAGGGGTAGGATCCTTGAGGTGCCAAAACTCTTGGATCACATACGACTATGGGAGCCCTTAACAACAATAGAAAAATGACGGGTGCCGGTTGGAGCAAGGTGTGATGGAGCGACAGTGGCAGAGCTAGAGTGCCAAAGTTTGAGGCAAAGCAGTGGATGTTGTAGCAGTGCAAGAGGAACAAAGAAGTTTGCAGGAGCACAGTAGCAGCAGAGGGTTAGAAAAGATTAGTAGTAGAGGCATCTTCAGTATCACAAGGCATCCAGACTGACCAGCATGTCAGTTTTTGGGTAAATTTTCAGTTGCTTAATTCTCAGCAACTGAGTTGCAGTGCAACAGTTAGTAGTGGTAGTGCTACGGGTAGCATGAGGCAACATTTTGAGAGGGAGATGTAGTACAAATGTAGCAGTGATAGTGGAAGTGTCATGGGAAGTATTATAGGTTGCAACAGTGCAGTGGATGAAGGGTATCACGGAAAGCATCAACAACACAAAGGACCGATGCAGTGGATCAACGTAGTACTTTTGTTGAGAAGTGTTACTAGAGCACATTTCTCGCTAAGAGGGAGTGTTGATTTTGGGTAGCATCAAATGTGATTTAGCTCCATAATTTTGTGGAGGGGATAGAACACATGATATCTCTAAAACCCAGAAATCATTTGGAGAAATTCCACACGGATGAGGAGTTATTATAATAATTAATTTTTTTTCCTAATGGGTTCCTAAGTCTAAACCTAGAAAAATAAAAATATTAATGGGTATTAATAAGAATATGGGTGAGAAACTTCTAAGTGGTGAGGTTTGAGTCTATTTTAATATTAGATATTTATTAGGGACTTAATCTCAGCCTTTGATTCATCAATAGGAAAAGTATATAAGGAGGCTTGAGGGTCAGTTGGAGATACACTTGAGAGATCAGTCAATTTGATTTTTCTGGGGCTTGATTTGCTGAGAAAATGGAACAAGTGATTTGTTGTAGTGAGAGGGGTAGTAGCAGAGAGTTGGATCAGAAGGGAGTTCCAAGCCAATGAGTACCAGGCAGAGAGGCAGCAGTAGCATCACAGAGGCAGCGTAGATACCTACACAGAGCTAACGCAGGCCAAGAGGGTCTTGCAGTGGCAGTGCGAGATAATTGTGAGTTCAAGATTTTGCTGAGAGTTCGATGTTCTGAGCTGGGAGGGTTGAAGTCAAAGCTCCTGTGAGAAAATTGATCTAGCAGAGAGGTGACACAGTCTCCCAGAGGCAAGACGTTGGCCCACACAAAGTAGATTGTGCTGGGATTTTTGCATTGCTTGCCGGAGTCAACCATTCAGTGGATCAGTTGTGACTTAGAGAACGAGATAAAACCTTGTATGTATTTATTGCTTCCGATATTTCTCTTAAAGGTTAGCCGGTGTGAGAGGCAACCTGTTGTACTAAGATTCTTCTTGCTTAATAATCAAACCCTCTATATGTTTCACTGGTGATCCATATTTAAACAGGAACGCAACAAATTACAGATATAACCATAAATATAGAGATGCAGCAGAAATAATACTTCATTTCATTAATGTAAAATACTGAAATATGCTTACAAACAAAAATGAAAATAAACCAACTAGGGCAATGGTACCTTATCTCTGAGAAGAGATGTGGTAGCTATATGCCTCTGAACTATGTTACAATGAGGCTCGAAGGCCTATTTATTGTTGAGAAACAATGGAAAACCCTAAACATCCAAAAACCCAACCCTAGGAGATGAAGCATTAAATTATGGGCCCTGTTTTGGGTAAATTGGTACATCAACTTCCTGGGGTCATAACTTTCGCATACAATGTTCGTTTGACGCGCACAATATCTCATTAGAAAGATCCATTCGAGGACTACAACGTTGGGATGAGTGACATTGATTCCAAAACCCATGTTGTTCCCAATTTTCCCAAAAAACATCGTTTAGGGACTTAAAATAGCTCCAGAAATTCAAGACTCGAAAAAACTACTAAAAATAGTAAAATGTGCTACAATTAAGGAAATTGAAAAACTGAAAGAGACAGTTGTGGGGGTCCAAGTGGGATAGGTGGGTGGCCACCAACATCCACCTGGATCAACCGGTTTTCCCGAATTGGGTTTTTCAAGGATGATTGTCCAAAAATAATGGTGTCCCTTGTGTATTTGTCTCATTTTATTTTAGTTCATGATCTGAATGAATGTGTGGTCTGCAATAGTGTTTTCATTGGTATTTAAATAATTAAATAACTTGTTGAACGTAAAAACAAATAGGAGATGAAACCATTGATTGCAATAGAATTTCTGATGTGTAGATTCAGAAATTTTCACACATACATGTATATACATATAGACATAAGCATAATCATGGTCACAACATAATTACTAGATATCATAAGGTTAAGGTTAAAAGAACTCCCTTTATGCATGCAACACATGCACAACATCAAGAATAATAGTTCCCAACATAGCCAAAGCATATGATGCCTGAAATACATTCACCTTACCTTGCTTGAATACCTTTCCCATGATTGTCATGTCATCGTCCAGTTACACCAATGGACTCAAATTGTCTAATTGGTTGTCATACTTTTGCCTTCAACTACCCTTATACACGCACTGAGATTCATTCAGGCCTTACATCACCTATTGGGTTTCATTAAGATCTTCTTGAGCTCCATCAACTTTCCTCTTTCCCAACCAATTCCCAGACTCAAAACATAAAAGGAAATGCAAGAAACAAACAAGAATAAACCTATGAAAATCAATAACAATACGACACCGCAAACAAAGTGGTATGGCCATACACTAGACATAAACAAAAATGTAATTCAAGCACAACAAATCACAAAATACCAAAAGCACAAGACTGGAAACAAACACCATGACTCAATCCCCATGGTTCCCAGTGTTTCCAAAGGAAAGCCTAACCTTAGCCTTCTTTAGAATTTTGTGGCAGCCTCTTTGCCATGAAATCCCCTGCATTATATCACCATAAACACATAATTGTTAGCGCATAAATAAACATAACAACATACTAGTTACCTTAGCTTGTTGCGCCAAGAACATTGTCTTGCAACTAAACATACCCATTCCATCTCTCAAGGGACTCCAATTCCTTGGACAGATCTAGATATAAATAGACACCAAATGATATACATGTCAAATACATGTCCATGAATATAACACATATCCACATAATTTCAGACAAAATCAAGGTTAAGAAGACTTCCAGTATCCAAAGCACTCATTCGTTTGAAATTAGGGTTTCTAATCATAGCCAAAGGAATTATTTCCCAATTCCTTTCTTTTACCCTTTTTACCTTGTTGAAATTGAGTCTTACTATGTACTGTCACATCACCCAACTATTAGTTATATAACACATCAACTATCACCTTGTCAAGCTAATACTAAGCATGTTTCCCTGAAACGACTCACACATGTCAGTCTCATGTTCCAAAGATCAAGACATCATGTATATTAATTTGAAATCAACCTTTACTAAGTCTAACATCCATATCATACTCAACAATCAACTCACATTCTTCAGTCATAATGCATAATGCTACAACTATCACCTACTTACACTCAAGTACGTATCAATTGTCTCAACACATATGTGTTAGTACAACCATCTTAAAACAAAATCGTTCCTTTATGCAATCTTACATACACATAGTCATATTATGTAATTCATCAAACATTCAGCCAACTTGCAAACATAACATGTTAAATAAATAAACTATATGACATAATCAAACACTCAAACATAAAATAGACAACATAATCAAACATTCAAGGACAAAGTAGACGACATAAAAAAGCTCATACCTTAATGTATCTTAGGGGAGGCTATCTTGTCTGCACAATCAATCTAGTTATATGATATCATGATAACAATAACTAACTAACATGTTCACATCATAATATCATAAACATTTGTCATTCATGCATAACAATCACATATGTACGGAACATCTGATGACAATAAATCTCTATGAGGATGGAGGCGCGTCTGCGTAGCCTTCCTAGTGAGGGATTAGGGTAATCCGCTAGTTCGTTGCAGCTTCACCGTAACCCCGCAGTCTTCCAGCTGACCAACGACATCCGTCTCCCTGCGTCACTGTCAACTGTTCCCGATGGTCACGGTGTCGGTTTCGTACCTTATCATGGAAGAAAGCATGGATTATGAAGAGGTGGACTATTCTCTGGACCCATTTCCCAGTCAGGCCATTTTTAGAAGCCCTAACCCTAACTCATTGATTTCTGGTTTGCATCAGCCATCCACTTTTGTTCCTTCCTGCTCTGCCTCGATGGTCACCCTCCCTGGCCACACCGCATCATCTTTGCATTTCGGCTCGCTATCCATAGATTCTCCTGCCCTGGATTGCCCTCCGCTCTCACCTGGGACGTTGCACCTGCTTCATTCAAGTCGTGCCCTCCAAGCGACCAACTGCACCCATCTAGCCCTCTGCCACCTTTGGACCAGACACCTAGGGGTCCTCCAAGTTGCAACCCGTCAAACCCTATCATTCCACCTTCAGATTGTTTTGGAACCCTTGTGATTAGGGTTAAATCGGCAGCCTAGCTTCATCAAGAGGGATGTATTTCCACTAATTCGTTACAGGATCATCCATCTACTCCGTAGACCAGGAAAAGGAAAGTTAAGTGTGTGAAAGCTTCGACAAAGGATTTCACAATTTCCTTTAGTGAGGATATATCGATGGGCGAAGTCGCAAACAAGGCCAACTCTGTTCTGGTTGGGCATGTCTAGGGTAGGGCTTACACAATAGAGAGACTAACCCTCTAGGTCTAGGAAATTTGGGGCAATACCCTCAAAGAATTGCTAGAGGTCCAGATTCTTCCTAGGAGGTGGTTTGCTCTGCATTTTACAAAGGAGGAATATATAGATCTGGTTCTCGTGAAATACTTGCATATTGAGATGGCACCGGTTCTCCTTAAGTGATGGAGTCCATTGCTTGACCCAGAAAGGGAGCAGATAGGGGCTAGACCTATTTGGGTTCGACTACCTGGACTCCCACTTCAGTACTGGTCTAAAGATGTTTTTGTCAGGATTGGGAATACACTAGGCACCTACCTTGACTTCGATAAGACCTATGTTTAGACCAAGAATCGAACCTTGGCTCGCATCTTGGTGCATTTGGATACGCGAGAGGGCTTGGGGAAAAAAATTACATTAAAATGGAGGCATTGCACTCGGGTTCAGATCTTGGACTATGAAGGCGTTCCATTTCATTGTAGGAGATGTCACAAGGTGGGGCACATCTTCAAGGAATGCCCATTAATCAAGAATTCATCTGATTCTCCGAGTGCTCATTTTATCTCAAAGGGTAAAGTTGTCTCCACCCCGGCCCGCACCCCTGTTTCGGTCCCTCGAGCGCCTGATCGGGTCGGTACTTCCATGGCAGCAGAAGGAACGCACAGGACTCCATCGCCTCCAATGACGCGATCTCGAGCTATTGCTGCTGATGTCGCAAGAAAAGTGGGTACGCCTCTTGACTCTCTCCCTATCTCATCTGTATCTTATTCTTGCAGTGAATCACTTGATTCTGCATCTATTAGGATCATTTCTCCCTCCATACCCTGCACTCTTACCTTGCCCCCTCCCATCATTTCCACCACCGCTCCATCTACCCCTCCTCCCCCTTCCTCCCCCCTCCCATCCTCCTCGGATCGATTGGAACTGCCTCACTCATACAACCTTCGCTCTCGATCCCTCCCTGAGAGCCTTACTCCCTCATATACAGGGCTAAGTCTCACTCTTCCTGGTTCGGTTGTTCAAACATCTCCTGGCCGAAAGTCTAATCTCACAAAAGCCATATAAAAGGTCGGGGCATAAGTCATCACTAGCAAACAATCCACTCTGGAAGGGGTTCTTAGAGCATTGAACACCCTTGGGAGGGTTCCACCATGAAATGGCTCTCCTTCAACTGTAGAGGCATGGATAGTGCCTCCAAAAAACTAGCCCTGCGTAGATTATTTGAAGCCGAGCCTGTGGATATCATTATGCTGCAAGAAACCCTGGGGGATGCTGACCTCATCATTAGAACCTTATCATCCTTAAAACCTGGTTGGCTTTTTTACTCCCTTGATGTTGCAGGTCAATCAGGGGGACTAGCCATTGGACACAACCCTTGCACCATTAAGGTTACTGCATCCTAGGGAGGATTAGGGTTTATAGGTATGGAAATTTTCTCAGTCGATCTTGGTATGAATATCTGGGTGATTAATGTATATGGACCTTGTCAACGACGAGAGGATTTCTGGAAGTGGTTTCTCAATCTAGAGATTACTTCACCCGATCATCTGGTCATCAGGGGTGATCTTAATTTCTCCATAGGATTTGGGGAATCTTGGGGATCCCAATCACAAGTAAATCCTCTATCTGGGTACTTTATGAATACTTTGGAGCAGCATAACCTTACAGATGTCCCCATGATAAAGCCCCTACCCACTTGGAGAAATAGAAGGGTAGGGGATGCAGCTCTGGCTAGGCGGCTCGATCGATTCCTGATAAAGGTGCCCTTGTTGCATCGCCTATATTGATATAGACAATGGGTGGGTTCTGGGGGCATACCTGACCACTCCCCAATATATTTGGAGATCCTTTGTCCCGAATCAAAACCCAATCCCCCTACAAATTCAATCATGTTTGGCTACAGGATCCGGGATACATCAAGATGGTCACTGACTAATGGAAGGAAAATCCCATCTTGAGACACAGATCCATGGCTGAGGGTTTCTACCATAATCTATCTTAGCTCAAGAATCTATCCATCTCCTGGGCCAAAGAGAAAAAGCACAGGGATGATCATATCCCATATCTGATTGAATCTGAATTGAGCGCTCTTATGGATGACAACAATAAGGGATTTTCATCTGCGAATGCAAAATCCCATCTTATTGAGCTTCAAAAACAAAAGGACAGGATATTGAAGGAAAGAGAGGAAACCTGGAGACTTAAGAGCAAGGCAATATGGCTACAAACTGGAGATGATAACACAAAGTTCTTTTAGAATTTTGCAAAGGGAGGAAAGGTAGCTAACACTATCTGGAATATGCCTATACCGAATGGAGGTGTGGCAGACACCTTCAAAAAGCTATCTCTTCTAGGTACCTCACACTTCCAGAATCTTTACAAATCTCCCCAAGGGACTAATTTAGTGGATATCATTCAAGTGGCTGGTTTTTTCCCTCGGTTTGTAGATGAAGAGGCAACAGAGGAACTCAATTCACCAGTGACCACTAATGAACTTGAGGGGACCCTGAAGTGGTTTAAAAAAGATAAGAGCCCAGGACCGGATGGGTGGTCTATTGAGTTTTATCTGGCTTTTTATGATCTCTTAGGACAAGACTTGCTCAATTTTGTGGAGGAGTGCAAGACCACTGGAAAATTATATGATGCCATTAATTCCACCTTCATTTCCCTTATTCCCAAGACTGATCCTCCATCATCTTTCAACGACTTCCGCCCCATATCTCTCTGCAATTGTCTCTACAAAATCATTTCTAAGATCATTGCCAACGGGATCAAGCCCATCCTCTCACATTATATTTCACCTGAGCAGTTCACATTTCTCGAGAACCACTAAATCCATGAAGCCATTGGTACCGCTCAAGAGGCTATACACTCTATCATATCCAAAAAGCTAAAAGGCATCATTTTAAAGATTGATCTAGCGAAATCTTTCGACCGTGTTAGCTGGCTTTACATCAAAATGCTACTCATCCACCTGGGTTTCCTGCATATTTTCATCACTTGGATCATGTCTTGCATATCTACAACTTCCTTCAGTGGCCTCATTAATGGCTTTGCTTCCCATTTCTTTCATACCAAAAGGGGACTCAGATAGGGTTGTCCTCTTTCCCCCCTCCTTTTCCTCATTGTCATGGAAGGACTCAGCTGGTTAATTGCACATGAAAAGTGAATTGGCAGAGTATTCGTTCTGAAAATAAATGATCATTACTACCTCACACATCTCCTATTTGTTGATGATGTCCTTATTTTTCTGGATGGTAGCATTCGAGACTCTGTTTCTTTTGGTAATGTACTATCCCTTTTCTCCTGGGCTACAAGTATGATGGCAAACCATGGGAAATCCACCATTACTTGAGCTCACACATCCATCCATGAATCTCGATATGCACAACAACACTTCCCATATCGCATTCTCCCACTTGACCATGGCTTCAAATACCTGGGGTTCTGGATCAAACCCATGAGCCAACAAATTTCCAATTGGATATGGCTGGTCATCAAATTGGAGAAAAGGCTAACAAATTGGTGTCATTGTTTCTTATCCAGAGCAGGAAGATTAGTCCTAATAAAATTTGTCTTGGAGGCCACCCCTGTTTTCTGGATGGCTTTAGCCTGGATTCCCAGAATCATCCTTGCTCGCCTTCAACAGATTTGCTGCAGATATCTTTGGAATGGTCAACAGGATAAGAGAACTTTTTCCTGGGTTAGTTGGAACAAGATTGCCTTGCCCAAAAAATGGGGAGTACCCCTTTTTTCTCAAGCACTTTCTACAAAAATGGGATGGACACTCCTCTCCAATCAGAACCTTTGGACCTCTGTTACTTACCACAAATACATATGGCCTCTCCAAATCATGGACTGGGTTAGGCTGCCGCAATGGACAAGGATTGGTATTTCTTCGGTTTGGAAAGCTTTGCTCCATTCTCTCCCGAACATTCGCAATAATGTGGCATGGCGAATAAATGATGGCACAAAAGCATGCATCAGTCTGGACCCCTGGACAAGGGGAGGCAGTCGATACCAGCTTCTGAGAGAGTTAATACTCCATCTTAATCAGAGAGATATCAATGTTATTGCTCATAGTGCTGACCAAGATAATACCACCATATATGCACAAGCCTAGAAATCTGCACATGAGCTAAAGATCCCTCCTCATTGGCACCAGATGTGGAATAATTACATCGCTGCATTGATTGAGTCCCACATCATAATTAAGGAGGCACCAGATGAAATTATGTGGTGCCTTGCTGAAAATTGAGCATACACCGTAAAAGTTGGTTACCTCGGGCTGATAAAAAATAGACAGCCTTAGAATACACAAGATTGGTGGTAGGCTATATGGAAGTTAAAAACCCTAACACAAACCAAGCTCTTTTTCTGGTGCGTACTTAGAAATAAAGTCCCCACAGGGGAATCCTTAACTCATAGAGCCATTCACGAACCACACTGGTGTGTTCTTTGTAAGCAAGCTTCTGAATTTACTGAACATATTTTTCTTAAATGTTATGCTACGGTCAATCTTTGGAGGTTCATCGCAACTGTGATTCATTTTACTGGAAGCTGGAAGGGGGAAAACATTAACCAAGCATGGAAAAACTGGCATAGATCGCATCCTGGATCAAATCTGATTTGTCTTCCTTTGATCATTTGTTGGTCTATTTGGCTAGCTTGGAATAGAATAATTTTTTATGATAGTGTAGTTAGATGGCAGATTATCACTACAAAAATCATTTCCGCCTATCAAGAGCTCCCTGAATATACTATGCCTCGCCCTCGAAGACCTCTTGCACCCAATCCCATTGATCAATCCATCCCCTGGGCTTTTTTTTACGGTGTCACTCAAGAACATGGGTGTGGGGGAGGATTTCTACTGTACCTCTCTGACCAACATCATTTTAGGGTCAAGATGGGACTTGGAGAAGGGACAAATAATTATGCTGAACTTATCATCCTTCGCCATTTATTGCATTTTTCTCTAAGCCATGAATGCAGCAAGCTACAGATTTACGGGGACTCCAATATCATTATACATTCATTCAATAATATCACTATCTGCCATGCACACACACCTAGAAATATTTTGGATGAAGTGAACATATTCAAAACACATTTTAATTCCATCATATGTCATCATATTTACAGGGAACATAACAACATCGCTGACAGGCTTTCCAAGGAGGCCACGCCACTACCCAGAGGTCAGTGGATGATTCAGGAGCAGAGGGGTACTACACAGTACCAATATTACCATAGGCCTTATATAGATCAGGCATATCATAGGGTAGATGGACCATAAATTTTATTTAAAGTGCTCAGATATGATTTACATTGTATATATCATAGTCTTATTTACAAAACATATCTTATGAGAACACCCTGTGTGGTGTATATATTGTAGATGTCACAGTCTTTTGAAAATATACTTTTTAGGCTCTCTCATGCTATCACCCTACGTGGTGAATATGTTTCTTTTTTCCAACCATTTTAGGAATGGAATTTAATGATTTTTGTGACTTGTACACACTGATATGACTAAGAGTCAATGATGAATATGCTGTCAAGCATCTACTATATGTAATTTTTCAAACTTAATGAAATATTACGATTTTTCCTTGGGAAAAAAACAATCATGTATGTACGATCAGTCTAGATTAGTATGACATAATATCACAACATATTAACTCATACATGAATGTCATAATATTAACCATTTGCATAGACTAATCCAAATTAGTATGATAGATATAACATCAAGATCTTAGTGTAATAACTCTAATCATCAAGTTAACTAACATATAACATGCTCATCAACAACATATAACATAATCATCAAGCTAACTATCATATAACAACAACAAGTTAACCCAATAACATTCTCATTAACAACACATAACCTAATCATCAATTTATCTAACATAAAACAACAATAACGATGCATACAACCATAGGTTACTATCATTCATGACCATTCGACACATGTGCATATGACTACACTAATTAACTAGTGTATATCATGTATGTAACCATAACTTCCATAGAATGAAATCAGGGAAAATTTTAAGAACACCCCCTAAATTTATAAGTATAATAAATGGGCGAATCTTCATGGTATATAGGAAAAATGGAAGGCGATTTTATCAATAATATAATATGTATATATAATTTTTTGGCGAATCTCTCACTAGTCATGGTGAATATTTTACTCAATTATAAAATCTTGTAAGATCTTGGTATTACCATGGGTTATCATAAACCTGGAGCTTAAAAATTACTATTAGTAATTTATAAAAATTAATAAAATTAATAGTTGATTTTTATTTTAACCAAGCTAAAATGTTTAACATACATTAAATTAGAACATCCATTTTTACTCTTGATCCAGCCTTGAGAGGTATCAAATATTTTTTCACTCTATGCTAGTTTTCATATCACGATATTTGATACCTCTCAGGTGTTATAGATCCAGAGTAAAGATGGATCTATGCTAGTTTAATTCCCCCATTTAAATAGGCTACATTCTACGTGAATACCATGGGTCAATACCATGTGCCATTTTGGTGAATACCATGGGTGAATATCATGGGTGAATACCATGTGCCATTTTTATTTTTATTAATACTAATATTAGGGTTAATAATATTTTTTTGCATGGTATTAATAACAATCTAGTCCATGGTATTTGTCCCATATTATTTTGCCCATAGGTTTT